>JAPYYQ010000241.1:0-83181 GCA_030522585.1 Anagyrus pseudococci
CCCCCAACCCCGCCGTTCCTTTGGCCCGGGCTTTTGTACTTTATGGTCGTTTTATGGGAATTTTATCGTTGTATAAACTATGGCTGTATCGCCAGTTCACCCCTCACCCCTTTCCCGTCCCTTTCCTCTCTTCAGATTACTCCCTCTGCCGAATTCGCGTATCTGGACGCGTTCGCGTGAGGAATTGAGATGTCTCGTCATCGCTTAGAAACGCTTTGCACAGATTATTGCCGGATTTCTTTTCTTTTCTCTCTCTCTTTCTCACGGAACTTTGAGGCGATATTTGAACCGATCGATACGCACGGGAATGACTAATGAACTCACAAATAACGTGGTGCTTTCGACGAAATAGTAATTTAATAAAAAAAAAAGACAGACGTGTTATAATCGCCAAATGTTTTATCAATTCCTTGGGCTTTTAGCTTCAATCATATTTTATCAGTGATTTGTCAGGCGAAGCTCGGGTGAGAATTCATAAATAAGAACGAAGTCTCCGGAGGAGGTTGAATCACGTTTAGGCCTATCGCCGGTAAACTGCTTACGATGAATAAATAGTAAGGTTAATGTCAGTAGCTATCAGCGGGAAAGGGGGGGGGGGTGCTGGAGGTGCCGGGGCAAACGAGCTTACAATGGCGTCGCTTTTTAATTTCTAATCAGGCTGACAGTTACAGATGAGTCGGTAGCGACGGCCCTGGCGGCGAAAACCTTCGGGCTTTCTCTCGTCCGCGAAATAATGGAAGTTTCGGCAAGAGCAGCAGCAGTCGGGACACGCAAGGCGCTTATTAGAAAGCTCGCGAGTAGGCAACCGATTGTGCCCGAGTTCGCTCTCTCTTGGCAATAAAAAAGTTTGCTTCGCAGTAGTCTCCGGGAGAGTAGGGGAGGGCCGATAATCGGACGCGACAAGGAGAAGCAGCCGGGCAGGCTCGTCGGCAATTTGGCTCTCTCGGAGGTGGCCGCTGCGGCTAACGGCCCCGAACTTTACGCCGAAGCAGCAGCACTACCAGTTCCGACACCTGCCGCGTGGCCGCGGGAAAACTTGGCCGGTCTCCCCCCCCCCCCATCGCGCCGGCTGCTCTGCCGCGGCGACCTCCTCCGCCTACTCGTCCTTTGCTATCGTCATTGCCCCGGGAGTGCAGTGTCCGGAATGGCACGGCGAGCTTTCGTTCGTTCCGCTTGACCTATATAAATTACAGGGGCCTTCTCCTGGCCGGCAGAGCCCTAGCATAGACGGCCAGGGGATACGACGTGCGCGCGCGGCCACAACCGCCTGCAATAACTCCTTTGACTGGCTTCGCATTTAGCCCCCGCGTATATGCGGCTCGCCCCGCTCGGCCACTGCTCTCTACCCTCCCCGCCGCTCCCGTTGAAGCCATTGCCAAAGCATATTCGCTCGAGACCCTTATTACTATACCGCAGCTTCGCCTCCCTTCCTGCGTACTCCCTTGTATTATACGAGCTAGGAACGTTATTAAAAAGTCCTTTTTTTTTTTAAATTTTGCTGCCCTCCCGATTACTCCGTTTTCTTTTTCTACCTTTCATGCGACAAATTTTTTATGAATTTCCAACTCGGCTGTATAAACAGGGCTTATTTGACAAGTTGGTACGATGCTTTTTACAAGGCTATTTATTAGCAATATCAGGACAGAGCTAGCATTGGTAGTTCGTCGTCGTCCTCGGACGAAATAAGGTACGGAAGAGAGCGAAGGAAAAGGTGGATGCCTCATCCCCTATACCAGGCCGGGGGTATTATTTCAGAACGTCAGCCCGTGCTTGCGAGCTTTTTCTACTCCCGAACAAGTCGGAGGAAGCTTACGCAAGCCGTACGTCTCTCGCGTATCGCGGCCCCGAATTATCGCTCTTGTTGCCTGTCGCAGCAGTACAGCGGTAGAGCGGGGCTGAGGTGCTCTGGTTGTGTAGCTCGGCAACGTCTTCGAAGGCGCGCGGTATGCCGGGACACGCGCACGTAAGTCCTAATGCCCCTGCCAGTGTTCCATTTCGCGCGGAGACGTGAGTATGCTCAATTGCCCGCTTGAATTACGGCCGAGGCAGACGTTGGCTATTTTTATCACGTGACAGTCGGGCTACATGCAGCTGCTGCTGCTGCTAGCGGTGTTATATACTGCTGCTGGCGCTGCTGCTGCTGCTTCTGTTATACACTGTGCTGTCCCGTTGATGCTTATCGTTGTGTTCGCTCGATAAATGTCCCAGAAGTAGATTTGACCTATTCGTTTGTGTCTTCAATTTCAATAAATTTGATCGAGTCGAGATTTATACAGACTCGTATATACGTATAGAGATAGGCGAGCAAAGCTAGTCTGTAACCTCGATAAGATTCCATTAAGATTTTATACGTATATAGCCAAAGGTGGAGCACACACATCGTCTGTACATACGCGCGGATTGAGCTTTACTCTTAAACTAAATTGATTTACCCCGGCGCCCTGCAAACTTGTTGATCCCTCTACTTTATTTCCAACAGTGGCGACAGAGAGAGAGAGACTTACACATTCGTAGTCGAAGCGAAGTAATAAATCAATCCCCCGAGCTTGGTATACGCTTAGGCGTCTTATGTTCCCTTGACTTTCCAAATTCCATATAAAAATTGAAAATCAGCGAGATCGGACGAGCGTCTGGGCCGCGCCGTCGCCTCGTCTGATTTGCCTGCATAAGAGTCAGCATCGTGGCAGCAGAAAGACCGGGAGGGCGTCCAGTTATATTGGATTTGCGAGGCGCATACACGGGGGGGGGGCCGAAGGACGAAAGAGGGAAGGTAGAGCGTAGTTTATTTGGCCGAGCGCCAATATCGGCCGCTCCTCGGACAATCGCAAGGAGGAGTAGGGGCGAGGCTGTGCTGGTAGGTGGAGGAGGGTCAGGGGAGGGGATGTGCTCATTCGCTCGCCGCACACGTATCATCCGTCTCCCCCGGCAGCTGCGGGCCCTTATCCTTTATTTCACCCTTCGACGGCCCGTGACAGAGCCCGCACTCTTTCTCCCCCCTCTCTCTCTTTCCACTGGCGCCGCTGTCGAGCCTTCTTTTTCTCGTACGCGCTGAATACGTAAGGCAACTCGTGTCCCAGCCACCGCCGCCTCGCTGGATTAGAATGCGCGTTAGAATCGCTCCGTATTATTTCTTCCTCTCGCTCACTCTCTATCTTCCCTTCTTTTTTCCTCGGTCTTTTTCGTCGTTTTATATATATGCGACGCGCAAGAAGGGGAGGATTGCCGTGTTTTGCTGGCGGCCGCGCCGCTCGAGTTTATTCGTGCGTTAGGTTCGTTTTATTCTCAGAATCCCGGCCGGCTTGTTATTTTCCGGCATGCGCGCGCCTGCCGCGGCTACTCATCTATAATTGTAATTTGATGTTAATGCGCTCCATAGTGTGCCCCGCGCGTACGAGGCCAATGAGCGCCTGCTTACCGGGCGCGCCTATATGCGGGAGAGAGAGAGAGCCGAGCCCCGAGAGATCCGTCGCAATAACATTCCAATACAAACAGCCGGCTTGAATAATAGCCACGAGTCGCGAGGTTAGCGCGAGTTTTGCTGCTGGAGCAGCGTGTGTACCCAATTTTCCGTAGCAGAGAGCGAGAAAGGACAGTGCAATGCCGAGAGAGACAGAGAGTCCGTTGGCTTCTTTTTCACTTTTGCTGCTCTTTCGCTCGAGAGCAGCTGGAAAATCAAGAGAGAAGAGAGAGAGAGAGAGAGAGAGAGAGAGAGAGAGAGAGAGAGAGAGAGCGGGAAATTCGCCTTTTGCCGCGCGTCCGTCGGGCTTGTTGCGGAATGTAATAACAATGCCGGGCTTTTTTCATTTTCCCCGGAGGCCCGTGACACTGTCTCTCTGCAGAGGCTGGCGGTGTGAGGGGAGGAAGATGCGTGCGGGGCCGAAATAAAAAGGCAGTTATCGCGATAAGCGTGTCGGGCGGCCCACGAGGCGTAAACTTTATTAAGCAATGAAGGTGTAATGTCCTTTGAGCGCCGGCGTAATATGGGAAAAGAGTCGGGGGGGCTATAGAGAGCGAGAGAGGACAAAGCGGCTCTTACACGCCGTGAGCTCTATAGCTGTATAAGCGCGCACCGAGTATATATAGGGAGGAGCAGAAAGAGAGCTCTAAGACAGATATCTTTTGACTGCCTGTAAGTAAAGTTACGCTTTTTATTCGTAATAATCTTTCTCGCGCTTCTTTTAATATTATCGACGCGCGCGTGCGAATTGCCGATGATGCTTTTCGATGTTTTGAAAAAATAGTTGAAAAAGAGTTGATAGCGCAAAACAGAAGAGAAAAAGGAAAGAGAGCGGAGGACCGTTCCTCATTGTTTCCACATCTGGACGTGGACCGGCTAGAGGAGCTCTGTATATAAGGCCGTAGAGGGGCGCAGTCGGACGTGAAACCGCGAGATAAGCACTTGGCCGGCGCCTTAGCCGCTGGCAAAGTGGAAAACAGTGAGCGGGCGCAAGTGAAGATGAGGAAGGGGTCGCAAGATAAGCACGTTACGTGAACGCGCGCGGAGATGGCGCGTCTCGAATAATTCTTTGCTCTCGGCTGCTGCGAATATTATGAGAGAAAAAGTTGCCGGACTGCTCGATTCTATAGCGCGAGCGACTGGCTAGCTGGCCATAAAAAAAGGACCAGCGGGGCAAAGCGAAAGGGAGGGAGGCTGGGAGCAGAGGACACGGACATCTACTGTGTTTTCGCTGCTTTTTCCGGGGCGCAGACGTAGGTGGTCGGGCGGTGGGAGAGTAGAGGAGGACTGGCCCGTTCTTTTCTCGATGCCGTAATAAAAGGGAGCCCCGCAGCTGGAGAAAATGTGAAGGAGAAAAGTGGAAGATGAGAGGGAGATATAGAACGTGCAGCCCTGCGAGAGAGGACGCGCGTCTGTGTGTGTGTGTGTGTCGAGCGTAGGTTATATCTGTAGCAGGTGGGCGGGGGAGGAGGCTATATAGAGCTGCGAGGAAACGAGGAGCGAGACAAAACGATGTCGTGAAGAGGAAAAATACACTCGCCGCTCTCGTACGCCAGCCCGCCGCGCTCTCCCGCTGTACTATCTATGAAAACATAGCCTTCCGCCCCCGGGATGTCCGTAATGTAATACAAGGACGATCTGCGAAGAAGAGCCGGAGAGAGAGGGGCCGTATTTAACGATGGCCACTCGATAGGAAAATCGAAAGTGTAACTTTCCCCGCGGGATAAAGATGAAGATAAGGATTTTTCATCGCGTATAAACCAAGTTCACGACCCCCTCCCCCCGTTCTCCCGTTACGCGAGACCGGATCTCTGTCATTTTTTTAATTATCATAAATTGACCCCCGCTGCCGTAACGTATACCACTGGTCTCGGAAAAAAGTTCGAAAGCTGCAATTTTTTCCGATTTTTTGCAGGATTGTTTCTGCGTTTGATATTGCCCATAGCTTAAACAAATTCGAATGTTTTAATTAAAGTAAGAGAGAAAAGATTGTATAGGGAGTAGAGGCCGGATGATTTAGCGTTATAACAAAGGGAATCCGGGAAAACAGGTTGTAGCGCGTACACCTATATATATATATATATACGGCGTAAATTTTAGCCGCAGTTTTTGGCGTATATCTCGTAAATTGTTGATTCAACTCAACGGGGTATTAAAAATATTTTACGACAAAGCTCGTCTATGTATACTTGCGCGCAGGCGCTCGTCGGCTGAAAAATATATAAACGAAAGAGAAAGAATGGCATTTTAAAGTCATATAGAATAGGAACAACTTTATTTTCCTCTCGTTTCCCTCACTCGTTGCGAAGTGGAATTTTTATTTACCAGGCCCAGCGAGGAACCAAGAGCCAACCAGCAGTCCATCACCGGCGAGAGGCAAAGGGAAGAAAGAGGGGAAAGAAGAAAAAAAAACACAGAAGTTTTTTGACTTTGGTCATTCGAGAGTGCCGGGGGGAAAAAGACGAGCGTATAAAGCGGAGCAAAAAAAAAAAGAGGCAGTGTGTAGGAGAGATGAGTCTCGCATCGGGTGCTCGCAGTAGTAACAGCCAGTAGTAACAGCAGGGCGGAGCAGCAGCAGTCCTGGCTGCATATCGCCGGGATATATACACGCCGAGCGCTCGGGAAGCGAGGCGAGGGGCGAGGGGACGGATGCGAGCGGCCGGAGTTACGAGGAGGCGACGGCCATCTTCGCTCTCGTGTCCTCCTCGTTCTCCTTCCTTCCTCTCTCTCTCCCAGCGGGGGCTGGCCCTCCTCCCTTTCGAGTTTCTTTCCGGCGGCAGCCTGCGGAGCAAGAGAACGCACTGCAGCGCGCCGGCTAGAGCAGAGAGCCATACGTCATCATTGCGTCCGAGGAGGCGCCGCTCCCTCTAAGTGCCCCGGAATCGCCCCCCCACCTCGGCTATTCCTTGATTTCCCTCGCCAAGCTGCTCTTCTTCCAACATCCCGAGTCTCGCTGGCCGCCCGCGGCTGCTTCTTCCTTCTCTTCTTCTGCTTTCCTCGACTACTTCCTCCTGGCTCAGCAGAAAAATCCCGCGATGAGCGGATATAAGCGACTACGACTCGGGGCTACACCCACGTTTTAAGGCTCGAATTACGAGGAACACCATTGGCCAAGCTGCGCGCCGCTATATAGAGAGGATGAAAAAAAAAAGAAGAGGATTGATCTGGAGAATGAGCCGACGACCCTAGTCGTCCGGTTCAACAAGCAGCGCCTTTCTCTCATCGACCCTCCTCGACATTTCTCTTCGACCGTCGTCTCTTTTACTCTACTCTACTCTCTCTCGCTTAATGCTAAAATTACTTGTGGCCGTGTGTTATTGCTCAGGAGAGGTCGAGAGAAAATAGAAATAGCATCTTAATTATCGTTATATCGAGTGTTTCGCGCTTCAACGACTACCCTAATGACTCTCGGCTGGCTATATCGATAGAGAAATTTTAGGAAATTTCGTTTTAATCGAGACTTTGACTAGAACGGCTTCAATCGCACGTAATTGGAATGCTATTCGGGTTAAACTCGAATCGTTTGTTATCATCATTTTTATTATTTTTCTTGGAGAATTAAAAACTAACGGTAGTAAAAAACTAAAAATCGTGACGAGTACACAGCGGTAGCAGCAGTAAAGTAAATAGCCCGTGAAATAGAAAAAAAGAGAGAGAGAGAGAGCGAAGAAGGGGGGGGGGTAGAACAGGGGAGGGGCGGAAAAGGAGAAAGGGAAAAATAGTTGACGATTGCGGTGGAAATGACGCGCGCGAAAACGGCCGAAACGCCAAGGTGGACCTACAATGCGCCCGTGTGTTGGATAGGGGAGGGGGCCATCGCGAGGGCGCAACAGAGCGCGTCAGAGGGCCATTTGTCCCGGGAGCTCGGGGGCGCGTGCAAACAAATGGATCTCGGGCCTCGTCTTGGCTCTCGTAAACTCCAGGCTTCCAGCTCGAGCTGCCTGCTGCTACTAGTTTTTTTTTTTCAGAGATCCTCTACCGCTGACCGATGAGCTGCGATTACGTGGGCAGCTGGGTTAGGGGCCGGTACGAAAAAGAAAAGCGGATAAAACGACGCGGGCATGCGTATTAAAGTTTATCGATCACAGAGAGGGTAGAGGGGTGGAGCCGATCGTCCGGGATGAGGCTGAAACGAACGAATAAACAGCAGGGGGCGCGGGGGGGCTATAGAGAGTGCGCTCTGTGTCGCCGGCAGCTTATCCGCACCGAGGCGAAAAATCGGCGCTACTGCGCTTACGTCGCATTAGGCGCAAGCACGCGTTTCAGCTTCCTCTTTCCCGCGTGTGTAATGGCTGATGTGACGGGCATTCCGGTATAGCAGTCGAATGCGCGCATATCGAGGGCAAATGGGAAAACGCAGGTAAGCCGCGGAAAAGCTCGGAAGAGCGGGGGCAGGGGGGCAGCTCGCGTGAAATTCAGCAAGCTCGATACTCCAGCTGGCTGCCGGTGTGCGCATGCCGCTGGACGCGCACACGTATACGCTTTCTGTAATTGCTCGAGCTGCATAATTTGATTGCTGTAATCTCATCCAACCCTCCATACACGCGTAGATAGCCATACACCCAGACAGAGGACAAGTCTGCTCCCGGATGTTAATTGAACGCAGCTAATTAGATTAATTTAAAATTTTCGCGACGCTCCGAAGACGCCGAGTTCAATTAGCAGATTGCCAAGAGAGGCCCCCCGCGAAATCGAGCGAACGTCTTTCTCGATGTACGCGGCGGGCCTTATGAGCCGTGTGCTCTTTCCAAAGACCCTCTCTCTCTCTCTCTTACCTGTTGGCCGCAACAGTAGCCGATGCAAATTCGACGCTGTCGCCCGGTTCTGTGCTGCTCCTCTGGTTAGCCAGTCTCGAGGTAGCCCCTTGGCCTTGCACGTTCTTACCTTCGAAGGGGGAGGTGCGCTTGTGCGCGTAGAGGCGGCAAGTACGGGGGACCACTTATGCGGCTAATTGCCCTCGACTAAAATGCTCTTTCGGGAGTCGGCAGAGGAGCGCCGGCCCCCCGAGAAGCTCTAGTTTTTATATGCAAGAGAGTTGAAAGTGGGGGAGAGGGGTCGAGGGAGAAGATGGGAAAGGGAAATTCGGAGGAGGTCGACTGGGAGAGGAAAATAGCGTTTTGCTCGGTCTGTATCTTTTAGATTCCAATTATGGGGGCTTAGCTGGGTAGGTCAGATTAAAAAGGCATTAAAGGAGATTTCGAGGAATTAGATGGTAATGGTAGCCTGGGGGGGGATGGGAAGAGCGTCGATGTCTTGGTCTTGCGGAAGAGAGGGAGAGCTCGGCCCCGAGCTCGGACGCCGTTGCTGCAAATAATAATGGCGCGAACGAGTTTGTTATTTGTTGCGCGGCTTTATTAGGTCGCTCTCTCTCTCTCGGCGAGTGTTATACGCTGTATAATCGCGGAGTATCACGCGTCGACTGCGCGCAAACTTCAGCCCATTACGGCTACTACCGCCGCGATCCATGTTTTAACGATAATTGCGCTCATGCAATGCATTTCTGTTTTATTGACGCGCATGGCAAAGGAGGGGCAGGGCTTGGGAGAGTATAAGGAAGCCGTAGCGGCAGCTTCGCTCGAATTTCCGGGGGAAAATTCAAATTTACCTCGCGGAAAGAATCGGCCTGTTAAATTGCATCAGGGCCACAGGCGAGATCGTAATTCGCGAGCGCGCGCCAAGAGTCGAATATTCTTGGGAGAAACAAGTCCATAACGACGTGGGGCAGGAGTGTGCGTGGAAGGGAGAGAAAGAGCGAACGAGGGCAAGAAAAGCTCCGAGTGATACATCACGTTGAGCAAAGTAGTAGCTACCTCGAGCGGGGCTATAGGCAGCGAGTACTCGCTGCCAAGTCAAAAGGAGTATACACGGTTGAAACAACGGGAGTAAATAATAGCCGCTCGTCTGCATAAAAATCTCGATGCGCAACAACGGGAGGGCTGGCTTCTATAGAGGAGGCCAAAGAGGTTGGCTCTACGCGTACACAGGTGTATACGGACGAGTTGGAGAGGGTAGTGCTGTCCTTATCGCGGCCGCCGCGCGATCCGTCAAAATTTCGCTCGGAATAACGCCCTGCGCGTGCTTGCTATTTGGCCCTTGGGCTACGGTAGCCTCGACGCGTCTCTATCCATGTCGCGTGGGGCAACACACGCACGCACGCCCGAGGCTGCATGACGAGTGCATTACGCCGCGCACAACCCGAGATGCATAATGTATCGCGCTCAAGCGCTAGACCCCTTCTATGTACGCAACTCCGGCAAATCCGGCGAAACTTGCCGAGAATTCGAGCAGAGAGAGAGCGCGCGACACACAACCGCACCGTGAGACTCAGCGAGCGTCTTTGAGTGAGAGAGAGAGAGCGGGGGCGCCTCGCGTGACAAAAGTCGCGCCCCAACGGCTCCTCTAACTATCCCAATTACGATAGTTTCGGGTTATTATACTACGACACACACACACCTCCATGACGGTATCACCTGTCTCTCTGTACAGAGCGCACACACTACACGCATACACACCGACGGCTATACTCTATATCTCTGCGGCTGCTCTCTGCTCGGGTTACAGACGTGCGACGCTTTGAGGCCCTGGGCTCTGGGTTACAACGCGCTGCCAAGTCGACGAGCTGAGGAGTTTTATTTATTGGCTTTCATCCCCTCCCCCTTTGCCTCGCTGAGAATCCAATGACGCTTTTTGGCAAGGGTTCGTTGATCTTTGAGAGTTGCGCGATAAGCTGAGGGTATACGTGTATCCCTGCCTCTGTGTTACACTGTAAGCCAACTATATACCAGAGAGAGAGAGCGAAAGGCTTCAAAGTGCAAATACTCATTTAACTTTGGATAACTTTTGTAATATTGCGTCGTTGTTGAAGAAGAAGAGCAAGCTCGGCTGCTTATTGGAATAATATCGATAAGGCTGATATTTGCTGACTTTATATTTCAAGGTGTCGGTTCGGACCTTTTTACAACTATTGTTTAATTTATTCGTTAATTATACAGCCGAGTAAAAAGTATCCTTATCGTTTGTCGGTGTTCAGCAATGGTAAAAGCGGCATTTCAGCCGCACACAGCTTCATTTCGGGACGCGAAGCCATATAGGGCGTTGGATAGATCGTCGTCGCATGTGTAACTTTACCGTGACCCGCCTCGAAATTCCGCTTTAGAAAGCTCGGCAAAGCGGAGCAGGGAAAAAAGTCCCGGGAAAAGTTGGAGGGGGGGTCTTGCACCTCGCGTATAGCCGAGTTTCTCCGGAGCAGGGAAAAAGGGTCGCGGAAGAAAAGTGAGCAGCGTCGATTTTGTATACGCGCTCTAGGGAGGAGACGGAGGGGCCGGGAAAGAATGGCTTCTGATTCCGTCGCTCTATACCTAAGTGCTGACGGCGATGTTTCCAATAGCCTTAGGAATTTCGTTGGTGTGCCGTTGGATTTTCGGCACACGTCGGTTCGCCTAGCGTTTTACGATTATTTGTTAAATGACCGCGAGATCGAGTTTTCCCGTAGGCGAGAGAAAATTACGATCTTTTCGTGTCGTTAGCAGCGAATGACTGATAATCAATTGCCGGGGAAATGGGTATGGGCGTGTGAAGAAGCAGCGGGGGGTGGGAAGGGTGCTTCATCACCCTCAACATATTAATTCCATTCACGGATTATATTTATTGTTACGAATATCAATATATCTGTCCGCAAGCTCGTGGCGCGGGTATAGCGCTTCAAATATCCATTTACTTAATAACAATGGCAGGCCATTGTATACACATCGATCCCGGCCAATTTCATATGTAATAATTCACGGCGCCCGGGCCTTTGTACGAAATAATGCTAAATCATAAATTTATATATTCCTTTTCTCGAATATTTCCCGTATAATGTTGCCGTAATTAAAATTGCCGAAACCCCCGCAGACTCGTATGATCTCGTTAAAAAATAGAGAAGGACTACATAGTTAGATACATTGAGGAGATGTAGGAAGAGGCATGGCAAGATAAAAGAAGCTTTCTCTGTAAAAATCAAACGAATATACGCGAACGTTCCAATAAAATTAAACGAGAATCGCAGAGGAGCCAGAGTAGGACGGCGGTCTCTAGTGGAATATGATAAACCAACGGGGCTAAATCTAGCTCACGAAACATAAAGAGCATTTGATCAATAATTCCGTCCGCGCGTGCACGTGCCCCGGCCATGGTGTTCAAGGGGTTCTCGCTCCTGGCGAGCTTTTATTCAAGCTCTCTCTCTCGCTGCTGCACAGCGAAAACGACCAGTGCTGCTGCTGGCGGCGGCTGCTGCTATCGTTGATCCGCGCCCCGAGCGCTGATGTCCCCGCACAATTCTTGATATCTCAAGAGCGGACAAGAATTGCGTTTGGACAATCATAGCCCGAGACAACGCGTAGCTTCTCCAAAGCCCGGCCAGCTGCGGCGACAAACAATGCCGCTGAGCGCGCGCTGTCCTATTATCCTCCTCCGATTTCGTTTTGCGTTATCATCTGGCCTCTCCTCCCCTCCCCCCCCCCTCCAGCCCTACAGTCTCTTCCGTGACTGGGTTTTTCCGTTTCGCGCCGAAATTGCACACTTGGCCTCGGATTTTCTCCAGCTTGCGTGGTACCTGCACATAAAGGATTATTTCAAATTAATTTCGTTTGCAAATCTCTCCCCCAAACCCTGCCCAAAGTTTTCCCGGCTAATTTTTAAACTCGCAACGTAACGCTCCGGAAAAGAAAGTGAGATGTTAGATAGCCCTTCCCGCCACTCCCGGGTAGCTTGGTTTTAGGCGAGGAGGGTGGGTAGGAGGCTTGGTAAAAAGGCTTAGCCGAGAGCCATTAAGCACAAAGCGAATTATGTAAACGCGCGTGCGCGCAAGCGGGAGCCTTAATAATCGGCCAGGCAGCAGCAGACCCTGGCCGAATGAAAGCTCGGCCCCCCGAGTTCTCCCTCTCTCCAGCCCGCGCCGGCGAAATTGAATTTTCACGTGACAAAAAGGAGATGATCGCATAAAGCCTCGTTCCATCTCATTCGGCCTTTTTGTATGCCCGGGCCTGCGAAAAAAAAGAGGAATAAAGGGATCAGTGGGATGAGCTCCGGCGTTTCCTAATCTCAGATTAGAGCCCTCGTAGATCTTTACCCTCCTCCACCTTCCCCTACCCCCTCCTTCTTCAGCGAGCTTTTTTCAGCTTCTTTCTCGCTCGTGCTTTCTCTTTTCGCGCTGTCTAGTTGGCGAAAGCGTTGACACGCTGTTCTTCTACCTGCGTCTCCTTGCGATTGCTATTGCGCGCGAGAGCAAACTAATCAAGCACCTTGACGAGAGATCAAGCCGAGTGTGATGTAGCAGGCTGTTTACAAGGCCGCTTTACACATAGTCTTCCCCCCCCCCCTACCCGTCCCTTTCTCCTGTTTGTACGACGTAATTAATATATGCTGATTACGCCGTACACCTGCAAATTGATTACCTTCTTTTATCTTTGTGCGATACTTACGACACACAAAGAACGTAAAAGCTTTCTTCTTTCTCGTATACAAGTGCATACACGCGCTGCCGTTACGTAAAGGCAAGAACACGATAAGAAAAAGAATCTTTTTGGATTGTAAGAGCGTAATGGCAGAGGCGAGGGGCAAACGCGCTGCGGAAAAAGACTATTGCACTGACGGTATCTGACAGAAATTACGACTGTCAGTACATATCTGGCTGCACGCGAAAGCACGCTTTCCAAGTGAGCCGGAGAAAGTCCTTATCGTTCAGCGCGCGAGAGGCTCATATTGATTCTCGTTTAGGGCTCGCTTGAAAAAGGATATTTCTTCGTAGGGGCGCTCCTAAGAGCCGCTTCAAATTTCACGCTTTGAATTAACAATGTTAAACACTTGATAACAGGATAGGTTTGTAAATCGACAGCAGAAAAATAAAAGTAAAGTCGAAAAAGCACCTCGTCTGACGAAAAACCGAGTTCTTCTACTGAATGGAACAAATCCCGTGATACCCACGCAGAATCTACAAGTGTAAGTAGCGCCGCTCATCCGATTAGTTAAGAAAATGAATCCTCATGCCGAGAGGAGGGGCTTCCCTCCTCCCAGCCGCAATAGCAGGGAAGAATCCCATCCGCGGCGTACATCCTTATCGTACCTCAAAAACGGATCCCGACCGAGCGGCACAGGGAGAGAAAGAGAATAGAGGCAAGCTGTAGGGGGCTGGAAATGCAATCTCCGCGCGGCACTTGGACGTGGGTGCGAAAGGAGCTGCGGTGCCCTCGAGCCAGCCAAAATCTCCGCTCGACACACATTTGAGAGGCTTGGAAAGAAAGGCAGGATGAGAGAGGGAGAGCCGTAGCTTGGGGCTAGTAAGACCGAAGGGTGCGAGTTGTATGTGATTAGGTTAACACTACGGTTCGGATCTAACCTCGTTAACCCGACAAATGAACGGACGAAATCCGGCATTGTTTCCCACAGCCCCTCTCTTGCCGCACCTTTTCCTTTCCCCGTATACCTGCTGCCCCTACTTGTATACGCCAGCTTTTATTTCGCTCGGCAATACGAATTGTTTTGTCATCGAATTCATTATCGAACGCACTCGGCCCCACTGTCCCTCGAGCCCTTTTAATTACGCCCTTCGCCTCGTCACATTTAGTCCGAGGCACTTTTCTCTCTCGGACTCTCGGCGACTGTGGGTGTATGGATGAAAATCGAGGAAATTATTCCGGATTTTGATGAACAGCGGCAGCAGCTAGTTGTAACAGCTAGTGGAGGAAGAGAAGTGTGATCAGCCGGGAGAGAGAGTGCAGGCTAATCGGGCAAGTTGGTCGTCGGCAAGGGGGGTCTGGAGGGAGAGGCGGCAGACGCA
Organism: Anagyrus pseudococci; assembly: GCA_030522585.1. Lineage (NCBI taxonomy): Eukaryota > Metazoa > Arthropoda > Insecta > Hymenoptera > Encyrtidae > Anagyrus > Anagyrus pseudococci. Next base: position 14,274 of record JAPYYQ010000241.1, read on the forward strand.
AACGCCGGCAAGCGGCCCTCCTCCATTCCACCTGGCTTCTCGATCAAAGATGACGCAGCAGGCTGACACGCGCAGGACTGGGATGTCGGCTGGGAGGAGGCGAAGGGCCCCGCACTCCACGCTCAATCAATTTCGCTTCATCGTATACCTTACTAGCAAGCATAAGGAGCCCCGGCTTTGCCGAGGCTATGGCGAAACTGGGGGTAAGTGGGCTGCAGGGAGGAGGGCGTAGTAAGAAGAAGCCAGCAGCGACGCTCGTGGATCGATGGAGTCTCTCTCGAGGACGAGGAGGAGAGGAGACGGCCGAGTCTTGGCGCTCTCTGCACAGCCCTGCTGCGGGTGTGCCGTCGAACTGGCGCGCGCGTCGCCACCTCTAACGAGCTGCTGCTCCTACTGCTGCCGGCAGCATATCTCGCCTCGAGCCGACCAGCCGAGGCTTTGTCGAAAAAGTTGCTGCATCGCCGACTCTCTCTCTCTCTCTCTCTCACTGCGTTTATTGATCTCAAATCGCGACTCTCGATAGATTGTATTTGGCTGCGGATCCGGACGTACAAGAAAACGAGCTAGTTTCTTTTTTTTGCCTCCTTTTTTTTCTTATTTTCAAGCATTCTTGGTCTTTGCCAATACGGTACCTCGGTTAAAATATGATAAGCTGAACCGAGACTTGAGGATGGGGGTAGAGCAAACACAGAGATCTCAAATCGCCGAGGATACTGGGCAATCGCGTTGGGGCTGCTTCATCCATCTTTAGGATCAGCTGGCTCGGTCGACTAACGTTTCCGGCTACGAGCCGACAGCTAAGCCGCTCTTCGTACGTGCCTGAGAGAGAGAGAGAGAGGAGGCACACGTCAAGTCGGGACGCGACAATGACGCGCGAGAAGATGACGATGATGAAGCAGAGCGGCGACTGGCCAAGGAATCCGGTAACCGATAGAGGGTGAGAACTGAGCCAGTGGAGTGGGGGAGGAAGTCAAACAAAATTGATGGCCGGACTAATGGAGATTCGCTCGGCTTCGGCTAGCTCGATTAGCACGAGTGTTTCGGGAAATCAGTGGCTGTTAAACGAACTTGCTGGCTCTCGCTATCTAGAGCAGCGCCTATACCCACTCGCTTCCTCGTCCCGCAGCCTAGCCTCTCCTACTGTTCCTTAGCCGCCCACTTTCCCGCACCATCATGCCTTCAGCTTACTTCCTTTTCTTATCCCTCGAATGATTAATACACCGTCTGATCGAAGAATCGAGTTCTTTTTCTTGTTGTTCGTTGGTGAGCCAGTTTTTCGGGATTTCAACGTTACAATCTGCGAAACGTTAATTTCAGTGCCGATGTATAATGTGCTTGCGAAAGGCCGAGTTATGCTTCGGAATTTTCCAGCGCTTATGAGGAAAAGTGAATTGAAACATCGAGAAGAGAGAGATATCGGAATTGGTGCGAGAATAGGGAAAAGAAGCAGGAAGAAAATGAGACATTCGATAGCCTGTAAGAGAGTGGAGCGGCTATAGGTATGGGGGTGTGCGTCGATGTGGTGAAAAAAAAAGAGAGGCGCTGACTGTGGTCTGTGAACGGAGAAGGGCTCGTGAGAGGGACCATCGATCGCGTCGCGGTGCTGTAGGAGTACGGGGGGTTGAGGAAGAGGAGCACTGGGCCCTTCAGCGATAGACTATCTCGAGCTCTCTTCCAACTGGTAGACGCGCCTCGCTGGTCGTCTTCTGTCGACTCGTGGATTTGATCATCTCGAGGAGAGAGAGAGAAAGAGCGTTCGATAAGACTGCTTGACCGCGTAAACATAAATGACCCCCGTCCGAAAACTTTTACATTTTTGCCTCGGCGCTTATTATTCTTTTCCCTTTCACTTATTTCAGTTATTGTTATGTTCAATTCGAAAACAGATAAAGAGTGGAGGAGAACTTGAAAAAGAAAAAAAAAAGGAAAATTACCACATCGAGCACGTGCAATGAGATCAAAATTTCGTGGTACGTGTCAGTGCGGCTGTGGTAGAAGAGATGGTATTGCAAGGGAGGATAGGCCCGGGGTAGAAGGAGAGCAGTAAAACCGAAGCGCGGTCCGGCAGAGAAAACATTATCGTAAAATTAAAAGGACAAAGGTTATAGATTCCCTGCGCGCGGGACGAGCGAGAGACAAGGGTCGTCCGAGTGCAGGGACTTTAATCTTGATTTCGAATTCCGCAGGAGAGCTCGGCCTCTCTCTCTCTCTCTCTTTCTCCGCGTCTCTTTCCCGTATAGCCTAGTCGACATAAGGGACGATTTCCGCAGTGGCGTCGAGACTATGCTGCCGGCGGGGCCGGCTCGGCAAATCGATCGGAGGCCTCCTTGATTTCCAGCCCGACGAGACTCAACGACTTCCCCCCCCCCCTCTTGGAATATCGCAGCCGGTAGCGGCGGCGGTCGCGCTGACGTGGCCAGGGCTTTGGAAAAGAGACAAAACCTGAGACGAAGGGGACGATCGGGCGAGTGTCTGAGCAGTGCCGGAAGTTACCACTGGCGATGCTGGGCCCGGAGGGCACGTGCCGTCCAAATGCTCGCTAATTGAAAAGTCTCGCTCGCTCGTCTACTGCAGTACTCTCTCCCTCTCTCTTTTTTCTCTCCTCAACTTTCTGCCCGGCTCTATTTCGTATTTCGTCCGCGCGCGCACGGCCGCGACTGCGACAACGACGTTAGGCCTGGGGATTGATGAAAATGCGGAAGATTTTCTTGGCGGCGAGCGGCTGAATCTGAATCTCGAGACTGGCCGAATTTCAAGCGACTTCAGCTCTGCGGTGTATAGAATAGTTTTAATTTCGCCCCTCGAGATAGCTCTCCTCTCCTCCACTTGTTCGTCCTTGGAGTTTAGGCTTCGTTTAATTGGAATCGTTTAATTGGCCTGCAGCTGCGCGCGCAGGATTTGCAATTTAGTCGCGCGGCAGCTTTTATCGTTGCACCTGTACTTTGGCTGAATATTTCTTTCGGGCTGCGAGTTTATAAAAGGCACAATTGTCATGAATAAGTATACGTACAAGAGAGATGTTGGGACTGGAAATTGAGAGATGTAAATATTGTAATAATGTTATTGCTGCATTAGCAGGCATGAGAGGGATACAACCTAGCCGCAAACGCCGTTAAAGCGCAGCTTTATCAAAAAGGAACGAGAGGAAAAAAGAGCGGAGCGCTAGCGAGGAACAGAGATGCGGCTCAAATAAAAAGAGAATTGCGAGTATAAGGACACGAGCCGAGGACAGGTGAGAGACAGGTTGTGCGAATTTATTAGATCCTGCTCCTCCTTTTCCTCGGCCTTTTCCAGATTCTTTGCCTCGGGCAAGAGAGACAGAGAAGGAAGACGTCGGCAGTAGCAGCAGCATTGGCCGGGACGACGCCCGAGACATTTTTTATTCATAGCCTCGTAAGGGATTGCGATCGTATAAATTTTCATTGGCCGTCCAATCGATTTCGCGCTGCCAGTATAACGCGTAGCCGACGGCCGGGCCGCGTCGCTCCATCTCTCTTCTTTTCGCTCCCGACCTCCGACTCGATCCTTCTCTTCTCGTCCAGTTTATCCTGGTCTTCTATTTCTTGCTTCCGTCGCTCGAGACAACTGCATCAGTCCTTCGCTCGCCAGACACACTGATTTCCCGCTTTTGTACGCGCATTTTTCGCAATTATTCCAACGGAATTTCGAGTTCGCGATAACGGTTTCGTTTAAAAGCACTCCTCCCACGGCTCGTCGATCTTCAGCATCTGAGTCGTCACGCGCTGACACGTAAATTAATCCCGACAACTCTCGGTTCTCTCTCTTTCTCTTTCTTGAAGAAAAGTCAATTATCCAGAAGGGGGCTAAAAAAAAGCAGTGGCCCTCTCGGGAGAGGGTCTGGAAATGAAATTTTTCAATTAACCCGCTCGATGCAACTTGCCGCTTGTTTCTTATCGGCCCGATGTGCCGAGGATGTAGCTGTTCTGTAGCAACAGCAGCGGTCCTAATGAAGCTTGACTTTCTTGTTTTTGCGAATCTGGGAGCCTCGAGTCGTCATTGCCGACGCGATTCATCATCCCCCCGAGCGCGAGTGACGGGTCGCTTTTTCCCTCGGCCTCTGCACGCGACGCATTTTTCTCGTCATCTCTCGCGCGCGAGAGAGATCTCTGGAATACATACCTTTATATCCAAGAGGCGAAAGCCCGCTCGATCACCTCCGTCGTCGACGTCAAGGATGAGCTTCGATTCTCGCGAACACGCGAGAGATTTTCCGCGGCAGATGTTGCTGCTTCCAAAGTGCCGCTTGGGAAAATGAGGAAGCTCCGGGTTTTTTCGCGCTTGCTGCGATTCTCCTTCCTTCTTCTCTCTGAGCGATGAGGATGCAGGCTCTTCCCACGGACTTTCTGCGAAAACAACAGATTTCAATAATCTAAAGTTGCATTTCTTGCTGTATCGAAATAGCGTTGATATTTTATAAATATTGAATATCGCACGTTTAATAGCTTCGGGTTGTTTCACCTTCAAATCGTCCATATCGAGTGTTGGCTCGAATAGTTAAGCACAATGGGATCGGCGGGAAATTTCGGAGGATGAGTTAGCGTAAAAAGGCCAATGGAAGCCAGACAATTGGCGGTCGGCGAGACAGGGAGATTAAAAAAAAAAAGCGAGAGTGAGAGTGAGCGAGAGAGAAAAGAAAATGGAACAAGATTGAAGGGTCGCGGTAACAACGAATGCACTTTAGCGCATACGCGGCAATGGGGGGTGGCGAGTGACACAATGGAGAGCCGACAATGGTTTTTATCGAGCACGGAAGCCCCCTTCTACCGATATGACGCAATAATAATAATAATAATAACGCCGATATCCCAAGTGCGCGAGATAACAATGCGACGAGGCGACAGATTGAACGCTGATTTCAATGAGCCGCGAAAGCAGAAAGTGCACATACAACCCGACTGCTAGAAATTCCGAGCGCACTCTCTACTTTCTATTTTCAAATAGTTAAAATTTTAAATTAACCAATACATTAAAGATAGAGCTCTTATTTAGTATAACGAATAATTCATAAAAATAACGAAGCGAATGAAAAAATCAAGGGTCTACCACTACAGACGGTGTATACGGTTACCCAGAGCATACGGGATCGGAAAATAAGATGAATAAAGATGAAACGCGGTAGGAGGGTAAGGAGGAGCCATCAAGTAACGCGCGTGATTTTTCACGGAGAGCGAGTTATCCTTCTGTGTCTCACGGGAAAATTGGCCCGCACGTCGCTCGGCCGCGGGCGTCTGCGACGCCATAAAAGCATGAATAAACATAAAGTCCGAGTAGCCGTATCGTCTGGCGAGGATCGTTTCGATGAGGAAGAAAGAAGAGACCAGCGAGCATCGAGTCGCTCCGGCTTAAAGAAGAAGAAGACTCTCTCGCTCTTTCTTTCGCTCTGCGCGTCCAAGCCAGACCTTATGACCGTCTCGTAAATTAAACGTTATTGCCCGCGATATTGTGTGCCGCCGGCCCCTGTCTCCTTTTCCCGTGCATCCTATTTTGCGTGGCCCTCCCCTCGCCCCGCGGCAAGCGGACTTTTATGTATACCGCCACCCCCTTACCAGCGACTCTGGCGAATCGCGGCAGCGTTCGATCGCAGTCCCCCACGAAATTTACGTCTCGAGTATATGTTTTTTGGAAGCGAACTAGGTAGGGCTGGGTCGACGAGATCTAGAGAGACAAAGAGTTGACGGCTAATCTTCCTCGGTATATGATAATTGGATTGACTCGTTTATTCGGCTTGTCCTGGGTGAGAGGAATAGCTCTGTATTAGTATTACGCGCGCAATGTTTTACAGACGACTCACTTCCGTGGCGTATAGTCCACCGTGCTTGAATTGTAAATGTTACTTTTCGAGCTGGTTAAAGCCCTGTAGCCCTTCCTACGCCATAGCCAGCCTCTATAGCTATACTACTGGAGCTTGTTGTTTGTTGCGTCTCAACTTTGAATATTATATATGTGTCGCGTGGGTCAACATGTGAAATTTATGCTAAATTTCAGCAACAAACAACGACACACCTCTCCAGCTTTATCCCTTTCGTTTTCTCTCTCTCTCACTACGCGCTTAAAACATTTACATTCCTGTAATGTACTTTGCCGCGTAACTTTTCGCTTGATTCTATTACACGCGACATACGTCCGGGAAATTTTGAGCTTTTTTATAACAAGAAAACAGGAAAAATTGCAAATAATAAAAGAATGAAAGTAGAATTGGTAGAGAAAAAAATGAAGAAAACTAGTATTGACTCGTTAAGAGCGTCGAAGTACGTATATAGGAGGGCTCACGGTGTAGAACGGCGTTAATCAGATCTAGCTCGCTTGGCACATATAATCAACGAGCATAATTCCAATTTAATAACCAGAGCGGCGCGGCGTAGTACGCCGGTAGAGAGAGAGAGAGGGGGGGCCGATTGTCATGCAGGCGGGCGTTAGCGGTGTTCGGGTCGTTGATACCGCGTCGGATGTGCGCTGGGAAAAGCCTGCGCCGCGGCTTTTCTCTCTGCGTCACCCTGCCGAGTATAGGAGGATGCTCGAATGATAGGAGGATAGAGGGAGAGAGAGGGATGGCCTGGTGGCAATGGTAGTAGAGGCAGCGCGAGAGACCGAGTGATTTGTGAGACAGATCGGGGCCAGCAGCAGGCGGCGGGATCGCGACTCTCGAACCGCAGCGGCCCGCCAATATATTTCGTTTGCCGGGATCGGCCGCGTCGCTCCCCCCCCCCTCTAGTGCTGCGGCTATCCCGCGCGCCAACTGTTTCCCAATAACGCCCTATCGCCGCTGCCTATATCGCTATTCCTGCCGCCTACTACCAGCCCACCCCCCCGGGCCGGCACATGTAACGAGCGGGCAGAGCAGCCCCTACACTCCCGACGCTCATCCGCTTCGTCATTTGGATACGCGCTAAATGCCCCCGCTCTCTGGCTCTCGATCGTAGCTGCACCGTTGCTTGCTGAAGCACACCGGCTGAATGGGAGGCAAACGAGCCCCGACGACGCGCCGGAACTACTCCCGTGACTCTCCGATACCCCCCTCGAGCCACCAACTAAATTACCCGCGAAGCTGCCGCACAAGCGCTCTTGCTCTTCCTTCTCCGCTCCCCCCTCGCCTTCCTTCTTCGGCCGGCGTCCCCTCAAGAATGCTTGCCTCTCTACTGCTGCAGGAGCTACGCTCTATTAACTACTAGCCTTGTCGAGTTTGCCCGAGCGCGTTCTGTTGCCTTTATTCGCGACGCGCTCCTGGAATATCAAGTGGACCTATTACTAGTAGTCCAGCTCGATATTACGTCAGCCGTCCGACCAGCCTTTTTACATCTCGTGTTCTCCGTTACGCCCTTCTTTCGCTCTCGCGCGCGTTACACGCGTATGATACCGTGTAAAAACTGACGTTTTGCCTTTTTTTTTTTCACCAAGCTGCACCTGATGAATATTCATGTCGGCTTGAAAAAAAAAGGATAAAATCAAATAAGCGGAATCCTTTGAAATTTTGGAAAAATTTGCATTTACGAGGCGCGCATCGTCTGTACTACACGGCTCTCCATGTTTTTGGCATGTTTTTTTGATAGTATCGGAATTATTTCAAAACTTCGACTACGTAATCCTGCGAAAATGACAATTTTCTTTCCGAGTCATGGTTCGTATCTAATCCGCTTACACCAAGGAAAAAAAAGAGGAACTGCTTCAAGGACAAAACAAGCGAAGGCGTATATTAGAAGAAAATGGGACGTAAGGTAGCCTCGGTGGTCCAAGTGTGGAACGCTCGCAGGGAAAGAGAGCGGGTCTTTTGCCTCGCGCTCTGTCCAGAAATAAAGCTTTGTCCGCGGGGGGAGGAGGGAGTGTGCGACAGCAGCAGAGGAGGCAGGCACACAGGACAAAGACAATGGCCGCCCCGTTAACGCGCTCCCGTAACCGTTTCATTGTTTGCCAACAATGCCGGAAAATAGAGGCAGAGAGAGAGAGAAAGAGAGAGCAACACGGTTTATCCTCCTAGCGCGGGGCTGCTGTCGTTTGCGTTCGACCGATCGATTCCTAGCCTGTGCTCCCGAGAGCAGCAGCGGCAACCCTTTTTCTCCCTCCTCTAGCACTCTTTTATCCCTCTGCTCTTCCGGCAGGCTCGTATATAGGTTCCGCTAAAAATCAAAGGCAGCTGACGTTCAGCAAGCGGGGGATATCATCCGTTGCCTCGTCGCCGTTATAATTGCTCCGGACCCTCTCTCTCGACTCTCGTTCTTTGACCTTTTTTTTTCTCCTCATCCTCGGTGCTCCCTTTCAAGCCTGATATCAGCCCCGTTGCTGCAACACCTGCTTCTTCCTCTCTCTCTCTCTCTTTTTCTCGCCTATTGGTCCGTAACGCCATCATGTTTTTCTTTTCTCTTCGCATAGCTGCGCTAGAAATCAACGAGTAATATCTCGAGAGTACAGAACGCGCGACAAATGCCCTGAAAATTTCGTTGTTGAAATTTTCCGTATTGTCGAAAGAGAAAGCATCGTTTTATTTCTCTTTATCTGTTATGCCTTAAAATTTTTCGCTCAATACTGAAATACAAACGCAAAAACAGATAAGCCTATTCCGGGGGGTGGGAGGAGGTCGAGCGCGTTTAGAATGTATTAAGTAACGTCGGAAGAAAGTTCGCGGTAGTTGATACCTCAATTTCATGCGATTGTGTGTGCATGTGGCATAAGCCCAGAGGCCGAATACTCTCTCCTCGGTCCTTTGTAAATTGCCAAACGAATGGCCTTCGGGGGCGTGTGTACAGAGCGCGCAGAGGGGGTCTCCCGATAAATGCAGCCAAAGCACGACTATTTCAGCAGAGCCAATTGAGCGACGGCCCAGCGAGCCCCGGCCAGCCGTCATTATCAGAGCGCAACGATCGGCGAAGTAGGTAGAAGAAGCAGAAGAAGAAGAAGAAGAAGGTTGCAGTAGCGCTGGTGTACACGGTGAAAAGAGCGACGGAAGCGAGCAGCTCTACTAAACAGCATCGGCGCATTAATCGTTGCTCCGCTCACGTGACCCTATCTTCGCGTGTACGGACGGAAGCGGGTCTGCAGGAAATATGGGCCGGCCAAAGGATAAGGAGGAGGAGGGAGTGGTTTGGCGCGACAACCGATACGCGGAAAGAGATAAGCTTCGGCTCGTCGGGAGCGAAAGAGAGACAGCAGCCGGAGAAAGAGAGTATTGCGGGAAGAACGGGGGGGGGGGGTCGAGAGGAGGAAGGACTAATGCGAGCTGCCGGTGCATAAATTCGATTGGGCGGCTGGAAGTAAGACACACTGTGGCGCGACGGCATTGAAGCAGCGACGAGCAGGCCGCCGCGCGCACGCTTTGCTATTTAAATAGCGGCGGACGCCGGCAAACGAAGTCAGCCGAGACACCCTGCCCCCTCTTCGTCGCAACCCTTCTCGCACTCTGCAATAAGAGAGAGAGAGAGAGAGAGAGAAAGAGAGAGAGAAAGCTTAGTTAGAAGGAAAGGGGGGGAAAGGAAGGCAAAGAGAGACAGAGAGAACTGTCTGCTGTCAGTCGCGGTTTTAGCGAAACAACGGAACCCGCAGAAACAATAGAAGAGGGAGAGAGAGAGAGAGGGCTGGATAGAGCTTGCTTGGATTTTCTCGTTGCTCGAGGTCGCGCAGTAACGATATATATTACTCTGACCCGCCAAGACGAATGGCGCTCGCTGGAAATGCTCGGGAGCGCGCTACAGCGTAGTGGTGTAGCTGGCAATGTAGGAGTAGTCCACGCCGCTGCCGGCGGTCTCCCCTTTATAAATTGCGTCAATGAAATTATGTCGACGCTGCGGGGCCGGCCCTCCTCTCTCTCTAATTGACTCTTTTTAATTGCCAAAGCTTCTTCCTCGCATCCCCCCCAGCGACTTGCACGGCTTGCTTGTCTCCCCCAAGTGGAATATATTCGAGATAAAAGAATAACGAATCGCAAGAACTCTTTTTCGCTGTTTACGTTGACGCAGAGTGCTAACGCTTACGTTTCGCAGCCATGACCGACGGTGGCGAGTTTAAAGTCTCTCGTGCTCTCGAGAGCTTACACGTCAGCCGCATGTGCGGTAATTGGAGTTTACAAATTTCCAAATTCGAATTCAACCTTTTGGCGAAACAAGTTAATCGAGCGCTCACGGTGAGTTTTGAATTTCTGTAAGACGCGAAACTTTACATCTTCCGGCTATTCACTGGCAGCTTGACGAGCAATGCTTCACGTTTGATTACGTTAGTTTTGTATTGGGTTTATTAGTTTACGGGGACTTTTGTTGGCACCACAGGTTTAGAGAGTTTCGAAGGAACAAAATAATCAGCAAATACAGGGCTACAAGGATCATTCGGTGTACAAGGTAGGGTGTGAGTATTTGCCGAGGAGCAGCTGGCCCGCTTCCTGGGGCCACGCGACAGTTCTCAGCGGAAGTGCTAGCACGCGGCAAGTTGGGTGTAGGAATAGCTCGGGAGGGGAGGTGGAACGGCCGCGCGACACGAAGCTTGCCGAGCGTACGGATATGGACATGCATATTCGGTCCCCTTTAAGCCCCGAGAGCCCCGCTTTATCGCCTCTCCTCCGTCGTCGGTCGCGTTTTTTTTTCTCCTTCGACCCATACCACTCCCTCCCACCGGCCTCGGCCGACTAAGCTAATCGTCTCAATTTTCAGGCATCAATTGCCGGCCGGCCCCTTTCTACCCCCTCCTACGCGTAACCGAACACTTATTAAACCGGCACACTCTCTTCCTCCCGCCTTCTCTTGACGCTCTATTTTTTTTCCTTTTTATTTTCCTATGGCTGGCTAGCCGAGGCGACGTCGGCTCTCGCGTGGGGGGCCTATAGCGAGCGACCGGCCAATTGTATGCCCGCGCGCGGCTTTCACTCCACGGCTGAATGGAATTTAATTGTAATTGCGCGGGCCGATGGATCAGCGCCGATCTACCCTTTAATTTTTACGCTCGACGAAAAAAAAGGGAAGATAATCACGTCTTCTACTATACAGAGAGAGATGGCATTCAAAGCCGAGTAGTCAAGCTTCGGCGTAATGTCTCTTCTCTTTTTTTATTTTTATCGACAATTCCACCACACTGCGCACTTTTAACGCCGCCGATAATCATCCGGGGGTGGTATGGGAAAGGTGTCCCGCTTATCCGGCTTTGGAAAATCCGCGAGAAAAGCGTACGAGCTCCAATCGTCTCTCTCGCGCGTCATCCGTCAGCAGTATAGAGGGTAATTGCTGTATAGAAGGGCCTAGGGCTAAGGTCGTTATTCCACTTAATAAATGCGCGAGATACTTATTCGGAGGCCTACAGGCCCGAGTCGCGCATAATGACTTTATGCAATTTCGACGGGGAGGGATGGGGAGGGGCCGAGCGGCCACTTATCGCGCACGTAGATCCAAGAGCGCCGGCGAAATAAAAGCGGCGAGTATAGCTGGCGGCAAAGTAAAGGCCAGAGAGAAAGAGAGGCTGCTCGCCGTGTCAGCCCGGAATAAGAAGTATCCGGCGCGCCCTGAGATAGGCTACTGCCGGCCGTCTCCCCCCCCCCTCCTGCCGTCGACTCTGACGCACGGCGCCTAAGAGGAATATAAGCCCGTAAAATAAAGCGGCGCATGATTTTTTCATGCCCGACCAAACCCGGACCTCCTCCCCTTCTTTTTCCTACGCCTCGGCTCTCTACACCTCGTCTGCTTTTTATTTTTTTTTTTTAGTTTTTCTCCTTCATTTTTTTGTTTCTCGACGACCATACACGTTGAATTATGCGCACGTTTACGCTCGCGCTATAGTACGCATTCGAGATAGAGGGAAGGCCGTGTCAAAAAGTGCAGTTTTTTTCATCCTCGACTTTTTGACGAAACAGCCTTTTTCTTCTGCCACGCGTGCTCCCGTACGTCGTTGTTTGCTACGACGCGTCGTTAACCCTAGAAATACCTCTTCTTTTTTTTTGTTATTTAAGCCCTAGTCGACTTTTCACGCAGGTAATTTAAAAGATATGTCAGAGGAGGAGGTAGGACAGGAGCAATCTGTGCCTACAAAGTGCAAAGCTTACTCTCTTTCTCTCACCTACAGGGGGGGGGGGCGTACCTTATCTCGGCTGGCGCGGCGAAGAGTAAAGGCAAACTACCCATCCCTTTACCCCCCCCCTCCCTCCCAATCCCCTCTCGTTCTTTCTCGATTTTTCTTACGCGCCGCCGTAGCTGCGGGATCCTTGTCGTTTTTATACCACGCGATTTACGGGGCAGCAGCGGCTTGACCGTTTTCCCACCGAAGATATTGGATCGAGGAGGCTTTTGCCTTCTTTAACACACGGCTCGCTCGGCTATTCCACGGGCAAGAGAGTTAGTTTCGCGCGCAGTTTTCCAACTAGGCCATACGATCGGACTACGGGTCAAACGTGGCAAATAAAAGTTCGGATCGCGTAGTACAGCTTCCTCGGCGCGTCAGATAAATTGGCTCGTTGTTTCGCCGAGCCCGAGGACAATTTATCACTTTTGTAATCTGTCGGTTTTGCATGAAAAATGGGCCCGCGTTATATAGCCGAGAGAAGCCAGACACCGCGAGAGTCTCCAAGGGCGGTAAAAGCGCAATTGACCATTTGCCACGTTGTCAGTTCGGGCCCGTGGGCAATTTGCCTTTGGCATAACTTTGCCCCGGAGAAGAGTAAAGGAGGGGTAAAACAATCGAGTCGTCGGTGGCGAGTGGAAAGCGAGTCCGCCGAGAAAATACAGCGAGCCCGACACGTCAGTCGTGTGCCCTCTCATTCGTATGAATCGCGTGGGGCGCGAAATCAGCGATACAAAATAAAAGAGAAACGCCAGGGGAACAAGAAGAGGAGGAGTAGTGGATCGAGGGGAGTAGGACGGAAGCGGTCTTAATTTAATTTCCCGAGCTGCGATTCCAATCTTGAGAGAATTACACGACGAGGCAACATTGGGGAGTTAGGGCAGGTTATAAGGAGAGGGGAGGGGAAACGACGAAGCGAGGGGGAGCTGAATACTGCGACTATTTCTCGCGCGATAAAAATGTCAACAGCCGAGCAAATCGGAAGGAGCCGGCGAGAGAGATGCCTTTAGACGAGCACAAAGGAAAGAAAGAGAGCGCCTCCTCTAGCTCGGGCAGCCGTTAAAGAGCTCCCCCCGCCCATCCCCCATACCGACTTTTTATATAACGTCTTCTCTCCACGGCATTTCTAAAGTTTCGTCTCTGTTTACTTTTTCCTTATGTCAAGTCGCTCTAAGGCTGCTCTTCGATGAGATTTTTATTATGGAAATAAAAGCCTGCTGTTTCTTTCTCCACTCTCCCTACCCTCGTTTTATCTTTTTCTCTGTCGAGAAATTTGTTTGGCAAATAATTATTCATACGCGTTTATGAAATGAAGCGTCTAAAGTTCCTTCGAATAAGCACACTTTTCTCTCTCCTTTTGAGAGTTTAAAATAAAAATAATAGAGAGCAGACGGACGAGACTGAAAGATAGAAAGAGAGAGAGAGAGAGATAAAGTTTTTTAATATAAAAACTTGAAATTTATTTGAATTACGTAATAAAATTATCATCCTCTGTGTTCGCGGAGCGAAGAAAAAAAAAGAAGAAGGCCCGCGGTAATAATATTCGATATTCAATATTCTAGGCTTGCGGTGGTCCATCAATAGGCACAGCGCTCGCCAGCTGAGATCAATAATCTCAACGCTGAGAAACTCCGAGAAGCCAAGAGAGGAAGAAAGAGAGAGAGAGAGAGAGAGAGAGAGAGATGGAATCTTGGCCGTACGTTTGCATTTCCTTGGCTCAACAACGACGGTATGTACTTTGCTTCCTTTTCACCTCGAGTTCCGCGTGCAGTCTTTGCTCGGACTGCAGCGCCGAGACTGACCGTAAGAAAGAGAGAGCGCGAGGTTTCACCTCAAGATCAAAGCTGCGGAAGAAAAGTCTCGGGGTCCGTTTAACCGAGAATTTTCAAAGGTATGCCAAAACAAACAAAGCGCTAAGCCTGCTAGAAAGAGAATCGGAGAGAGAGAGAGGCGCGCAAGCTCCCTCGGGCGAGCCGAGTTATTCGCCGATACTCGTGTTATTAATCTCCCCGTCTGCCCGGCCATAATCGGATCAAAGAGAAAGGGGGGGGGGGGCTGGTTGAAAGAGTGAAAGGGAGGGGCTCCGTAAATAGAGTAATCGTGAAATCGCATTTCTTGCCTTATATTCTTGGCTGGCGCGCGGCGGGGGAGGAGAGACAAACAAGGAAACGGCAGGCAGGACACGTCGAATCGCACGAAAATAAGGAGTACGCGGCAAAAGTGGCTTGCCTCCCCTCCCACCCTCGTTTCTTCCAGGCTGGTGACTATTCTCATTGCGAATGCCGAGCATCACCCAAGATGCGGGAGAGAGAGAGAGATAGAGGCTGGTAGGAGAGCACGTGTAGTTGGACGCGCAAGGCCAGTATAGCTCGGCTGTATAAGGCGGCGATGAGAGCGAGAAGAAGACGAAGAATAAGGTGCAGGCTGGAAGCCGGCAAAGAGATGGGATGACACAGAAACGCAGCGGCGAGGAGATGGGTAGAGGGCTTAGAAATTCAAAGCGCGCCGGCGGACCTCGCTTTTCCTCGTGAATTTTCCAATTTCCGCGCGTCCTCCACTCCGCGCTCGTGCGTGCGACTCTCTCCCCCTCTTCCTGCAGCCACCTTGACTTCTCTTTCGCGAATCTCCAGCTCAGCTCCGTAAATGCTCGTCCTACGCGTCTGCGCTTGCGTTTTAAACCGCGTCTCCCCCGCAGTGTCTCTTTCGATGCACCTGGAGCTCTTATGTGTCGCGGTGAAAAATCGAGTCGTCGCGCGCTCAAAGCGAGCGGCACAGCTCTAATTCCGCGGACGAGGAGTTTGCCTAGCCGGCAATGCCGAGAAGGAGAATACGAAAACAGAGAGAGCTATGAGACGGAGAAGACGTATATACGGAGTCCCGTGATGGCAAGTGATTCGCGTCGCGCTAGAGTCAGCCGGAGAGGATAAATGGGACTCGCGCGACTCCTCCTCCTCCTCGTCGGTCCGCGAGATTTCCCCCAGGTGTTCGCGGCGGAGGCAAGAAACGTTTGACGACGACGACGAGAGGCGCGGCCTGGGTGAGCTGCTGCTCTCCCAGGGAAGGAGCTGCTCCGGGAGGACGGCCCGGCGACGATAACGACGAGACGCAGCGGACGCTAACAATGCTCTCGAGAGATGCTCAGGCCCGTAGCTCTTTGCCCCCTCCATCTTAAGCCTCCCCAGTCCACCGCAGGCCGACTTGTGCGAGAGCTTGTTTCCGTTTTGGCAAAGTCCATTTGCGACCAAGCTCTCTTACTCTCGCGCTCGAGTTTCTCCGTACTTCTAGTCGAACCTCCGCTACTCCAGGACACACAGCGGTCCTTCTCCCCCACCCCCCAAGCTTTCGTTCGGCCTCGTTATTGCGCGCCGCGTGCACGTGAGAGCGAGGCGTGATCTTTCGAGATTTTCGCTCGAGCTAGCCCGCGGCCACGGGGGCTAATTTATGAAGGGACGATGGCCATTACTCGCCTGCAGAGTTCTCGTCGCCTGGCTAACTCCCTCTCTCTCTCTCTCTCACCCTATCTACGTCCAGTCCATTCGTGCTTCTGCCGCTGATGCGCTACTGTATGTGCTGCTGCTGCTACTCTCACCACCACCGCCACCGCCTGACCCAATTCTCAACTAATTTAATATAACTTTAGCCGCTAATGTTAAACGAGTCGAATTCGTACTTTGCCAGACATTCACCCTCTCTCTACTACACTGCTGCCGGCGTGTCGCGTACGAATTGCTGTAAAAACAGACTTATTCGTTCAACCTAACGACCTTTCTGATCGATATACGTTGTAATTTCGCACGAGTAATCCATATCCCCGCGCATTATGCATAATACGCGAAAGGAACAGAACCAGATTTACTACGGTAAAAAATCATACGGTTTGTTTTTTGCCGCGCACAGGTAACGTATCTCGGCAGCAGGTGAATTCGATAAGCCCCGCGGCTACATCGATCTCCCAAAGTCGAAAGTCGGAGGAAGGGCGGTGCGCGAGGGGGAGGGGGCAAAAAAGGTGGGCCGTAATGCACGTCGGCCCGCTGCCGCAAAATCAATCAGTCTGATTTGCTAAGGAGGGAAAGAGGTAAGAACGCGCGCGAGAAAGAGGAAGACGTGAGCAAGGGCTCGACTCGGCATAAATTCAATTTTTCCGTGACAGCGCGAGAGGCCCTGCCGATATGTCCCGTAAGGAAGCCGAGTAGGTTAAGAGAGGGGGGGGGGCAGCCACCGTCGTCGTCATTTCGCCCGGCGCCTCGACTACCCAATTTACGGGCGTTGCTTTGGCTTTTTCTTCTTCTTCGTCTCACGTTCTCGCCTG
Organism: Anagyrus pseudococci; assembly: GCA_030522585.1. NCBI lineage: Eukaryota > Metazoa > Arthropoda > Insecta > Hymenoptera > Encyrtidae > Anagyrus > Anagyrus pseudococci. The sequence goes on from JAPYYQ010000241.1 coordinate 30,625, forward strand.
CTTCTTCCTTTTTCCGCCGTACACCGAGGACGGATTTCCGCTTGAAAACAATACATATCTCTTCACAACGCGTCGTCTCCATTATTTTCTCTTTTCTCGTGCGACTTGAAGCACGGGATATACGCATGAACAACTAAGACGATGGATAATTTGATAAAAAGCTCGATTACAGTCGCGTCGTCAAAGTATGTAATTTTTAATTAACAGACGCGAAACAGTTATTCAAGATATTTTAGAAAAAAGACAAATATCCAGCAAAAGCAATAGCTATCAAAAATACGGCTCGGATCATTTAGCCGGGGAAACCGGAAAAAGTCCACTAGGAAGATCGGGGGGTGGTTGTGGGCAGGGGGGGGGGTACGAGTGAGCGAGAAATAAAAGCGAGAATATGAGAGCGCGCGCGGCGGCGGCAGCAGAGCGGGAGGGTAGAACCCGCAGAGCCGGAAAAGTCACGCGGAAGATATCAAAATCCGTCCCGGCAGACGTGTAAACAGTCAGACCCGAGGGACACGTCGCTCGCGTCAATCGTCCCCCCCTTCACTTTTAGCCAGGGTCGAGAGTGAGCCCCTGCCGCCATCGGCAGTCCGAGATTACGTCCTATACCGGGGCCGAGGGTGAGGAGGGATAGTGGCGGCAAGCGTGTTTTCGCTAAACGCCGGCGAGAGTCGCTGCCGAGTCGAATTCGGCGTGTCCGGTTTCGCTAAAGTGCTGAGTCGATGTAACCCGATATATATGCGGTCGCGTCCCGAGGAGAAATGTTTAGCCCGGCGAGCGACGGAAGCGATCCGCCACTGCTGGACCTACGTTATCTGTCTCTCCGTCCATCTGCCTTCATCCCCCCACCCCCGAACCCTACCCTCCTCTACCTATCGACCATCATCTCCTCTCTCTCTCTCACTCTCTTCTCTGAGGTTCACCGCGTGCACACGCACACATATACGTGTGTGGCCCGTCTGTCCTGCTCTCTGCAAATATTACTTTCCACTCGACGCTGAAAAAATTTGTTCGTAGCGAAAGATTTGCGACGGGTACGCTCGCTGACGACCCACACACAAACCCTCTCTTTTTCTCTCTCCCGTTCAAAAAGCTTAAGCGTATTACTCTGTCAGCTCGAATTTTCACCTTTATTTATTTTTGTTCTCCCTTTGTTTTTTTTTTTTTATTGCGCTTTCAGTTCTTATCGCCGTCTAAATATGATCTTTTGTAGCTTCCATATACATTTTGCGAAAGGCAAAGTTTCAACTTGATACAGTGCAAATTTTAATGGATAGGTATTTCGTTCGGTATTCAAAGACCGAGAGAATTATTCGAAAACCGTTATATTTCGCAATGCCCGATGACGATTGAACGACAAAGTTCGAGCAACGTTTGTCTATTTGTGCGAGCTATCGTATACTTTGTTATGTATAATAAACGAAGCTCATTCAGTTGCCACAATACAGCTATACGCCGGCGGAAATGACAGTTACGTTTATAATAAAAGCAAACATCAGTAGAACACACACGTCATTTGTAGGTTTATCTATTTTAGAGCGGAGGGGGCGTGACAACGACAAATATAACTTGTTGAATTTGTCAGTTTGCGCTAAACGCGCTTTCAAAAAATTTGCCAGTCCGATAGCACAATAGACAAAAAAGGTATGTACACGAGAGAGAAAGAGAGAGAAAGCGAAACGAACGAAGGGGGGCTGGGAGGAAGAGGACGAAGATTGATTACGAATTTAAATCGATTCGAAAAATTTAGCCGAAACCTAGAGGGGAGCGCGAATATTTGTTCATCGTGTTTGCCCGATAAAGCCCCGTATACAGGCGCGCTTTTGAATCAAATCCACTCGCGGCTGTATTCAAATAGATCATGTTACGGGCGCATCGCTGACGCGGGAGGGAGAAAAAAAATCCACCGCTAGCTCTCTCTCTATCTCTCCCGGCTCTTTTTTGCATTTCAATGGCTCATTGGCGCGGGGGACGCGTATACAAAGGCATCGTTTACAAAACGAGGCCATATTTTTCGGGGCTCTCTCTCTCTCCGCAATTTATCCTAGTGGTGGGAGAGAGGGGGAGCGCTGTGTCCCGGCGTTGTACGGTGTAAAGCCGAGCTGGTCTGCCTCGGCTAATAAATCGGCCCGCATTTTATTTGGTCCGCGTGTAACCGCGTTAAATATTTATATCCAGCGGGAGAGCAGCCGAGTTCCGGGACAGTACTGCCGCTGCTGTGCGCGGTGGCGCTTTGACGTGCTCTCCGCCGCACAATCACGGCCCCGCGACCGCATTAGCGCTGTCCACCGGCCAAATTACACCCAGCAAGCGAGTAGCCGGAGCAAGAGAGATGGAGAAGGAGTGCTCGCGAGCAAGTCCCTCTGTCCTCGGCACCCCTCCCACTACTCCGGACACATACACGTACGCGCGTGAAAATGCCTTCGCTTGCAAAAATTTAAATTTCATTTTGTTTGACTCGACGTGATTTTGTTTGGCCGACCGGGAGAAAGAGAGAATCGATAGGTCGAAAACGAATCCGTGTCACGCGTGTTGCCGCCGTCATTCTTTTTTCTTCCATTTCCATATTCAACGCTAATCAGGCTAAACGAAGCGATTATTAAGCGCGCCAACCGCGTATAATTCTTGGATGCCGATACGCCCTTCCCCCTTGTTTCTATAAAGCTCAGCGGGTAATCTTCCCGGCGCGTCAGATATCCGGGTATTGTGTTCTTTCGGCGAGAACAGTCCAACAGTGTCCATTAATCACTGTCAGCACTCGGAGTGTACCAAAGCCCAGTTCTCGGCGCCTTTAGGCCTCATATTTTCCCCTCATTATTTTTTCCTCGCCGACGGAGCCCGATATATTTCACGCGTGCTCCTCGAGACGCGTGCCTGCGTCGTCGGCAGTATATTAGGCCAGCATTGCCGCTGCTTGGCACAGGATGCTTTTTAGAACGAGAGAGAGAGAGAGAGAGGCTCAACCTGCGCCAGGCTCACTCGGTATTTTATGGCGGTAACCTCTCTACCCTGTCTCCCAGCCCTTTTCTTTAGTCGGCCAACCCCGAGAGGGGCATGTATATAGCTTCGCGCGCTCTGCTCCCCCTTCCCAGCCCTGGTAGCGATAAGGTGATAAGCTCAAATGTATTGGCTCCCATCAAATCGTACGCTTTACGGCTATAGGCGACCCTATAACCGTCGAACGGCAGCAGCCCGATTCCCGCGACTCTCTCGGCTCGCCTCTACCCACACTGCCTTCTCTCACCCTCTCTGTAACGTATACTCGGTGCAATCGAGATCGCTTTGCGTAAAAGCGCGCCTGCGCTAACCTGAGAAAAGGTGACTGCCAAGGTATTCCACTGGTCTGAACCGGTTTTTTTTTAAGTCCGTACATTCGATATACGTTTCGTTTAAAGTTATATTCGTGTCAAGCGGTTAGTTCTATTTTTACACAAACCACGTGGTTTAACCTGCTTCCTAGTAATTCGTTAATAAACATATCAAACAGTTAGAAAAAAAGAAAGAGTAAAGTAAATTAAAGTTGTTTAGTAGAGAGGGGTCGTAGTCGAGTAGATCGAAGAATGTCTCCAAAAGAAAATGCAAATATCGAGTGCGCCGGTGGCAAACAAGGGAGCAGCAGCATCGGCGGGCTCTGTGTCGGGAACAAACCTTTTCTTGCCCCGGGGTCGGCGAGCGAGTGCCGGAGAGATAGAGGGTGTATCGGTGCTTTTATTTTCTCCTCGCCGGAGTTAAGCTACTCCCGGAGAAGCTGCGCAGCAAGGAGGAGGGAGAGACGATGGAGAGAGGAGGACCGGTAATTTTGTTTGGTGTAGTAATCCGCTTTCCTGATTCCAGAAGAGCGGGAGGAGTAAGAGAGCCTCGGCGGCAGTGGCCGCGCGCGCGCGCGCGACGGAACGCCAGCTCGCGTTATCGACTTTCCAGTCAAATTCAGGAAGCATCGCGGAAGTCAGGCAAGCGTGACCCGCGCGCCGAGGCTGAGGCTGAGAAGTAGTATAGGGTTGAGAGGCCGTGGGCTGGAGGAGGGGAGGGTTCACCGACTCGAGCACGGAGGAAGCGGTGGCGGCGGCGGAGAGAGGACGGAGGGCCGATGCGGTGGAGGCTATCGGCTAATTCCATCGATCACCACCGGCTCCACGAGCGAACATCCGATAGCGTTAGATGGAATTTCGTCCGGACGCCGGCTCGGCCGACGGAGAGAAAGAGAGTGCGGTATAGTGGCCATGGACGCGGCCGAGGCGCGAGGGGCAGACTAGGAGGAGGAAGGAGAGAAAGCCAAGGACGTGATAGCGCGCCGGCGACTTAAGTGGCTGTAATTAAAGATGGCTACTAACGGCGGCGGCAGCCCGGGGATGAGCCGGCCGAGATATGCCGGCGAGGGGAGACGGGGACTGGCTTAGCGACAAAGAAAGTCGTTGATACGCGCCGAGCGTTTGAAATTCGCGCAATTGCCCGCTGGGAATGTGCCGCTCCCTCTCTCTCTCTCTCTCTCTCTCTCTCTCTCTCTCTCTCTCGCTGGTCTTTATTTTCGCGGATAGTACGCAGCGTGCTACTCTGCGCATCCTAGCCCTACCAGCCCGCTCTCTCCGCCCTTTGCCGTTCGCGTCCGGTCCGCGACCAATTAATTACTTTTAAGGGCGCTTGAAAATTACCGTTAGCAATTCCCCTCCCGTTCTCCTCTTTCCTTTTCTCCCCTGCGTCGACTCTTTTCTCCTTTATTTTTTATATGCAGCAGCAGCTACTCCGACAATTTTTATTATCTCTCCCCGTTACTTAATGGGACTTCATAAATAAGCTTTATTTTCATAATTACGCGATGCTGAAATTACGAGTGCGTCGCCGGCAGCTTAAAGTTTCATCGGCCGGGCCAATGTCCGACGTTATATATTCCCAGGCCAACATTTATAGTATACGTACACTTCTCCAACTACAAGGCTTTCGTTCTACATTAATCTCGAAAATGCAAAAGCTCCATTTGAAAAAAAGAAAGAGTCAGACTACATGGATCGTTTCTCAAGGCTTTTCTACAGTATCCCAGCTAATCCTTTTCCGACCTTTCGTGCGTCCGAGAGAGAGAGAAAGCGATCCTTTTGGAACTCGATTTTTCAGCCGTCCCTCGCTCTCTCCTCGTAATGTATGCCGCCTAGGCAAAGGCTCGACAAGACATACTCGGCCGCCGCGACTCGCGGCCTAATTTCCATACCGGCCGATCCCACCCGAGAGATTACCTCACGCTGTTATACGCTCGCTTTCGCGTGATGATGATCGCCCCTCCCGCGCGCGCACTCCTCGGCGTAATAGAAGCCGGCGCTCGAAAGCTTAGACCTATAGCACGAACCCTCTGCTGTTGTTTGTTTTTTGTTTTTTCGAGCGCTCGAAACAAAGAACGGAAAATCTGAGAAAAACGCGCGAGTAAGTTTGCATGCGAAATCAAAAGGAAGGACAAAGGAGAGTACGGAACAAAACTGGGACGTTGTAGCAGAAAAATCGAGGCTCGAGCGTGTATTTATAAGAGAAGAGCTGAGGCTCTCGAGGCTCGTATCGATGCAGAGCTTGTTCGACAGAGAGAAATCGGACGAACCGTGTGTGTGTGTGTGTGCTGCGACAGTGTCTCAGGAGTGAAAGACTCGCGACGCGCGTTCCGGCCAATTTCTTTGCCGGTGTATGTGTGTGTGTGTGTGTGTGTGTGTGTGTGTGTGTGTGTGTGTGTGTTGGCTACGGGCGTATCGCCCGAATTTATACGTCCCCGCGGGCATTGAGCTTGCGGCTCGTCGTTGAATCGGCTCCCGGCTGAATGTCAATTACCCTGCTTCCTCTGTAGTTGCCTCCCACCCACATTCGCCAAGCCGCATATTTCCTTACGAGAGCTTCGTGATCTCTCGCTATATGCCGCCGAAGAGAGAGAGAAAGCGCTTTTCATAAGCTCCGCCGACGCCGTCCCCAGGGATCGGCTCTTTATTTTGCTCTCCTCCTCATCCCCGAGACCGGGCGACAAAGTTTGCGGACGCGACTTTGCCCTCTCTCTCTCTCTCTTCGTTCCCATTTTCTTCGCAGAGCGGTATAGCGTCGAACTTGCTTCTCGCTATGACTTTGCCTCTCTCTCGCTCACTTTCTCGACTTAGCTTTGTAGATAGAAAGAGAGAAAGCTCGGCGCGTCCGCGCTGAGGGCGACTGATCTCTGACGACGACACTCCGCTCTCTCTCTCTCTCCGCGCGGTCTTTCATTAAAACTGCATTCAGCTAAGCTGGATTTTGTAAACGACGAGAGAGAGAGAGAGAGAGAGAGAGAGAGAGAGAGAGAGAAAGCAGCTCCGGAAAGCTCTGACGCTACTTTGCTGGGGCTGACGTGCTGGATAAGTCTCCTCGGTATACGGAGTTCGAGCGAGAAAAAGACTCCGTAGCCCTCCTGGTAATCAAGTGGAGTCCTTGATCGATTCTAGGTGACTGATTGGTTTCATAGACTCGAGACGCGTACACGCAAAAGAGCTTTCGCAGTTCCGCATTAATGAACGCTTCCCTTCTTCTCTCTTATTTCTATTCCAAGTATCTTGAATTTAGTTCAGTTCGACTCCGTAGCTGCAACGGATAAAAATTAAGTTTCCAGATAAATAACAAAAGATTTCGCATTAATATAGACGATAATATCGAGAAAGCCAGCGTAGATAGCGCCTCTAGCTACTCCCGAATGCAAATCGCGCCTCCATGGCGAGGCGTCCTGTACAGCCCATCTCGCCAACAGTTCGGCTGTATCTTAAAAAAGTTCGTTAATTACAGTATGCGCTCGAGGTGCTGAATAAAAAATGTCCCCCGAGAACGAGCGGGAGAGCCTGGCTAAACTTGTGCTTTCGCGCCGGTGGTAAAAGCCTCCATCGGCCAGTAGCTGTAAGTCAGACGCGACGAGGCCGATGAGTTTTCAAAATAATTCGATAATTAAATTTCGCCGGGAGGAGAAAAAAAAGTCTCGACGTGTATACCTTCCGTAAGCTGCGCGTACAAACTGAATAAGCAAGCTTTCGGAGAGTAAGCTTGACGTTTGCGTAAGCGCGACTATCGCTCGGGCTATATCTCCCGGGCGCATCCCGCGTGTTGGCACTTGCCTGCTGGCGCGAGAGAAACTCGCGAGTGCGCGCGCGTGACTTTGGAATTTTTGCGAAACTAAGAGGCGCCTTGGAGGAGGCCTTACGTATTGATCGGCCACTTGGCTTCCCCAGACTACTAACACACGCGTGTTTGCACGTGGCTCGTACTCGTGCGAGAGTCGCGGTTAGAAGGCTACACGTGGCTCTGCGTGCAATCTGTCGCGCAACTGGTGCGCTTGCGAAGCGAAAAAGAAGAAGAAAGAGAAAAAGGAGAAGAAGAAAGTAGTTTGCCCTTTGATACTTTATATTGCAGCTCTCGGGGGCGACAAAGCTCTTTCTCTCTCCTCCCGCCGTGCCTATTCTATACTCGTGACTAAAGCCCGACTACTGCCGAGGACGTTCTAGTTTACGGGGCTGCTCTCTTTCTCTTTGCTAAACTTTTCGAATTCTTAATTCGCCAAGTGGTTAGAGGAAGGGAGTAGCTTGACTCTCCGGCCTATAGTCGTTAAAATGCATCAACTTTCAGTGATTTCCCACGGACTAACGTAAACTCCGCAAGTTTATTCAGATGACGACTCTCTCTCTCTCTCTCTTTTTCATACCGAGGTCACAGTATGGCGTATACGTAATAAAAAAAGAAGAAAAGGTTTTTAAAAAAAATGGGGGGAGCAAAGCGTGTCAGGAAAAATATCACGAAAGCCAAGCTTTCGGTTTACGGACGGGAACAATTTAAGTTTGGAGCATTTTCCAACGACACAGAGAAACAGTGATTAAAACTTACGGCGGTCAGAGGCGAAAGAGGAAGAGAGAGAGAGAGAGAGAGATTGCGCAAAGATTGGTGGCGGCGAGAGAGAAAAGCGCGCGGCGTTTAGCGAGCGTTTATGGTTTCGTGGATGCTCTCGAGCTTCATTCGCAGCCTCTTGCCCTCCTCAACTCGAGCGCGCGGATGGGCTAAAGTACGCATTAAGCTCGCTGGGCTTTCACTCGTTCGCCCACTTGCACGTTATTCCCTCTCTCTCTTCCGCCAGTTCATTCGTTCCCTCTCGGTATCTGCCTTTGCCTCGCTTGTTAACGCACTCCTTTCTCCCTCCTCTAGCGACGAATTTCATTCTCAGCTCGCGTTTCAGGGCCTGGCATTGACGATCGCTTAATTCAATTCCCGCCCCGCGAGATTGCTCCAATTATCGAGATCTCTTACAGACTGGGGGTTATAAGTGTTTTGTGGGATAGTTGTAAGGTATGCAGAGAAAAATGTGCTATATCTGCAGGGTAGTAGGTTAGAAGGAGAACGGGGTATAGCGAAGGTACACCGAGAGCCGTTCTTATGGTTATTACCAGGAGCCAAGAGAGACGCCGCAGTGACAAAGTGTGTGTGTGTGTGTGCTGGGCGGTATACACGGGGAATGCGGGGTAGTAGAGAAGCTCTTTGGTATGCATAATTACGCTCTCGTTACAGATACGTTGATATCCCTTGGCTTCCTCGAGGAATATCTCCCGTCGGCTGTATGCGTGTCTGTGTGATACGCCCGCTTTCTATACAACGCGCGCATCTCAAAGCCGAGTCCAAAGTGCTCGACGCACTCGTTACCGCGATCCAACCATCGGGCCCTCTGTCTTTCTCATCCAGTCCAGAAGTTCGGGACACTCTCGAAGCCCACTCGCTCTCGGTTTGCCTTCTCCATTACAGTTTGGAATTTGATCCGCAAACGTTGATTGCAGGCGCAATTCGAGAAGTGCACGCGCTACGTTGTTGCGTTGTCGACCAGTTCATAAAAAAACAATTAATGCCGACTTTGAATTGTCTTTCGTCCCTGAATTGATAAAGATTATCGTGGAAAAAAAGTTGAACTACCAAATTGATTGTTACTAACAAACTTGCCACTGTCTCTATTCCCGTCAAAGTTTACGCCCGACTCACGCCCAGCGCGTGCGCGTATGCGTGTTCATTGCTCCTTGGCATCTAATTGCTGGAAGAGAGCGTGCTATAATCAGGAAATCGTCATTCCGCAGACGCGTCGGCGCACGTATACGAGGTCTGTATAGGCAGCAAGACCAGTGGAAGGGGGGGGGGAGTATGGTTGGATTGCACGTATGCATGAAAGCACGGAGTGAAGGCTCGTGGGATTGCTGTATACGTATACACACGTACACACATCTCTCTCGAGGTTTAGCCTTGGGTTAAGCTTGAGTTACAATGGAATATGGAGGACGCGTAGTGCGAGAGGAGGAGGAGGAGGCAAAGAGAGCGAAGCCGCCGAGAGACAAAGAGCCGGCAAGAGAGCCTACTCCTAGGCGTCGGCTATAGACGCGCGCCCCTGAGAAATTGCTTTCCCCTTCGACGTTACAGCTGACGCTTATCTTTGCACCCGCTGCAACCCTATTGATAACCGCGCGGCTTTTAACCTCCCCTTCCGCTAACTCTCTCTCTCCGGCTATATAACCCTAACTTTACACCGAATAACCGACTGCTGTAAACGCCCCTCCGCGGTGCGGCCTACTGATTTATCGCGTACTGCTCTTGAAAACGCGAATTTTTCTCAGTCACGCCAAGCTGCCCTCTCAATCTTCCTCCTGTCCTCGTTACGTACGAATCTGTAATGGGGAACAAAGTGTATTATCCGGATACTGCAGTCTGTGATTTTATTAAAAAACCTACATTATCTTTATAGTCAGACACTCACCCCATCCACCCACTTTGCTTCTCTCTCTTTTGTCTATATCGTCTTTTTCGATCAGACCGTGCCGCCTACGGTATATTGGCCTTGGGCCTGGCTGGCGCAAGCTCGTCTAGCTACTTTCCTCTCTCGTCGCTGCTGCTGCTGCAGCCACACGGGAAAGAGGGAGGGAGATTGGCTCAGCGCCCGTATCAAGATCGCGCGGTGTTCGACTGCCGCGCGCGCGATACTCCCGGGAATATCGCGGGATTTTCAAATACCCCCCTCCCTTCCTCTCCTTTACCCTCTGCCATCTACCGCTCGTTCTCCTTCTCCATCCAGCTCTCTCTCTCTCTCGCTTTCTCGCTCTCACTCTGCAGCTTTCCGCTACGGTTTTCCAATTGTCGCGCTACTTTGACTTGAAATTGAAAACGCCAGGCGCCCTTTGCGCATATTGCCTAGCGCCGCGACACCTCCAGCAGCTCTTGTATGCAAAAATTAACACAACGCCGCTCGGCTCAAAATTAAACTCGAGCCTCGCTCTATGTGCGCGCACACCTCTCTGCAAATCACGCGCACGCTCTCGCACTTGGCAAGTTTAGCGAGCAGAGCACCGGATTTCCAGCTGATTGTACGTTCTACCCTTGATTCTATTGCCGGGGCCCACGCTTTATACCGATATCCCTTTCCGGATTACACGATATTCTCGTCCGCCTGATATTCCGCCGGCCGTATCTTATGGGTGACAATTCGAATAACTGTAAGAAAGCGATTTCAGTAGTAAGGTCTATATTTAGTCAGACAGCTGTATCGCTCGGAAGCAGTTGATTTTTCGCGTGCAGTTGCGGCTCGGTTTCAATTAATCACGGGAGCCGGCCCGCTGATATTAATTAGCGAAATTGACGAAGGTCTTCCTCAAAAGGTGCGCCAGGGCGTAACAAGCCGAGTATAAGGAGGCCGGCCTTAGGCTTAAGGAAATGAAGTTTGTTGGGCCGGGGGAAACTCCTCGGCTGCTTAGCTCCCGCGAAGAAAAGCTACAGCCTGGGCGTTCGCGAAGATTAATGGTCAGCAGCAGAAGGCTCCAACCTTTTTTTTCGGGTCACAGAGCAGCTTGGTGGAGTCCAAAGTGCCTTCTCGTTCGCGGGGAGGTGTGTGGTTGAAAAAAAAAGTCGCCGAGAGCTACCCGCGTCACAGGGCGCCCCCCCCCCCCGGTTCGTCATTAAGGCGTGCGCGTCTCGAGCTCTCGCGGACTGAATCTTCCATATATCCGGGCAAATTGGCTTATGGGATTTCCGACTGGAGTGTAGGCGGTGCGCTCGTTACGGCTCTCGCTCGCAAAAACGAAGCGATCAACGCGAGCGCGAGGAGGATAAGGGAGAGAAAGAAAGCGCCCTGGGCATCGTAAATCAGACGCGAAATCGGTCCCTCACCTCGGAAAAGCTCTCTCTCTCTACCCCCTCTTCTGCACGACCCGAGCGCTTGGCGAGGCATCTGTCAGCGATACAGCGGGCACCGCAGAGCGCCAAAGCTTTTCTCCTTCCCAGTGTCTTTTTGTGGCCCTTGGCCACCTTACTCCAACCAATGCAGCAGTGGAAGTGGTAGGGACGAGGGGGGAGTGAGCTGCTCCAGTTTGGAGCGGTGGGATAAATGGCAAGCCCGGCCGAGCTCTTCGATCGGCCCGCGAGCTTTATACGGATTTTTTGCTCGCCTTTGCACGGAGAGAGAGAGAGAGAGAGAGAGAGAGAGAGAGAGAGCCGAAAAAAGGAGTCTCGCCGTTCTCTGACATTTCCGTGAAACTTGTCACGGCTTTATTTTGGATTTGTGGCTGGACTTGGAAACTTGCTCTTTCTATCTCTTTCCCAGGGTATTATTTGACTGGGTCATACATGGACAAAATGCCATGACCGTAAATCAACGGAAGGTTGACCAAAAAAAGCTCGAAAAAACTTTTGTGATTTACGAAAATCCATCAATTAAAAAATTACGACGAAATTAATTACTGCCCGAGGTGTGTGTGTGTGTATATTGGGTTACAACATACAGGGGAGTGATGGTGGTGGAGGTGACACTGTAAAATACAAGTATATAAATTGCGGCTCGAGCACAGGGCAAAATGCAATCAGAGCGAGGTCGGCGTATAGCTCGTCACAGGCCGCTCTCGGCTAAGGTCGATCAAGCGCAAACGAAAGCTCGGTGGCCCCGGCATCCGAGAGAGAGAGAGAGAGAGAGAGAGAGAGAGAGAGAGAGAGCGCCAGTGGCAGCAGTGCTCCTGCTGTTGGTGGTAGTGGAGGCGCCGAGAGAGAGAGAGAGAACGAGCGAGTTATAAACGCGATATTGAAATTGCCGCGCGCGCAGTAATGGGATATCCGGGCGGCTCTCGTCGTAACCAATGGAGACGTCGCCTTATTAGGATCGCTAGTAATTTGTCGTCGGGCCCCCCGGACCCTCCCTCCCTCGTGGCTCGCTCCGGATACACGGACGAGTTTCGCTGATGAAAGCGCGACTCGACAGCCAGCTGCACGCCGCCACCTGGGTGCCACACTCGTGCCGGCAACGGAGCTCCCTCAACTTCTTGTTCTCTCTCTCGCGCGCACGACGAGGCTTCGAGCAGAGCAAGCCAGAGGAGTTTCGGCCGCGACACACAACTTCCCAGCGAATTCTGATTGCCATATGCTATTGGGGCCGCCACCCGCGGACTACTCTTGCCCTCTTCCTCTCCCTCTCTTTCCTTCTCTTCCGGCTGCAGGTCGGCTCGGGACAACTTAAACGCCACCCCGCATTAATCCCCGCCGCGCAAACTGACGGCCGTGCTCTCCCCCCTCTGCCTCGACGACCCAACTATCTTCGCCCGTAAACTCAATTAACGCGGCCGCGCGACCGAGTAATCTTCCCTTCATGAATGCAAGCCCGGGATCCCCTTCGCGCCTCTTTCCCTCGCCGCGAATATGAATATAGCAGCGAGGAGGCTGCATTTAGCTACAAGCCCGCGCTGCCAGCCCGAAGAGAGGCTCTCTCTCTCTCTCTCTCTCTCTCTCTCTCTCTCTCTCTCTCGCTACTCGCCTGGCATTCGTTTTTCGCTTTCTGCTCACTGGCCCGACCAAGCCCCTCGTTTTCGCGAGCAGGAGAGAGAGCGTGCGCAAGAGCTTAGTGCTCTTAAGCACTTGCTCTCCCTCGAGTACATATTTTCTCATTGTTTTCAAATAAGCTTGATTACTCGACTGCTGCTCTACACGGCAGCGCTAGATTTTCATGCAAATTCGTCGGCTAAACTGAGATTTTCCTATTTTCTTTTATTTTCCTTTTTTATTTATAATTGTTTGTTTTTTTTTGTACGTGCAATATAATGCGTTGGAGCGAAGCTCGACATTTTTCATTAAATAGAAAGTTTACCCAGCGATACAGCGATAAAATGTAAAACGCGGAATTGCAAAGTAGGTTGATTTTTTAAGCATTGAATTCATTATGATTATACGTGAATTGTTTGTGTTTCGAAACTTACTGACTTTTGTGGGATATTCATAACGATAACTAACCTGAAACAGATAAAATAAAGTTTATAGTGGCTTATATTTGATGAAAAAAAATTGTTACGAATATCATGTCATATCGATATTAATATTAAAAGTTGAAATACAGGCGCGTTTTAATCTTGGGCTGGGAGGATTAAAAGAGAGAGAGAGAGAGAGAGAGAGAGAGAGAGAGAGAGAGAGAGTTGTCGGAATGGAAGAGGAGAGTAGTGCAGAGAGAGAGAGAGAGCAGCACCTTAAGAGGACTGATAAATTTCGCCCGAGGTTCTCGGTCTTTTTCCCCGTTTCTCTGCTTCTCTCCAAGCGAACGAGTCATCGAATTGTCGCAGTGCAGTACAGCAGTGGCGGGGCATAGAGGCCAAAAGCCTTTCGAAGCGCCAGTCGTTGCCGGATTGATTGCGACCGATAAAAACTTTTCTCTCGCTCGCGCGCGCGCCTCCTCCACCTCCTCCACCACCACCACCTCCCGCCCGTTTTTACATGCATTTACTTTTTTGCTTATGACGCGCCATTCGCCCGGAAAAATGCAAGACACGCTCTCCCATTTATTTCCGCATCGAGTCACCGATTTTTCAACCGTACCACCACCAGCCTCACCAACATTTTACAAACTATTTTAATCCCGACACATTTTTTTCTTTCTTTCTCTCCTCACCCTTCAGAAATAGCTTCCAAACTTTTCAGACGTAAAATAAAAAAAAAAAGAGAGAGAGGCATAAAAAAAGGAGAAAAGGAAGGAAAAAAGAAGTTCATAAGACACGATTTGTTCGTATGTATATTTGCTGGAACTCGAGGCCGGAAGTCAAAGAGATCCCTGGCACAGAAAGAGAGAGAGAGAGACGGAGAGAGAATTGCAGTTTCCGGGATCCGTAAATTGGCCAAATCAACCATTATGCAATCGAGGTATAAGACCTCGAACGAGCTTATTGCGCGTTTGTCTAAGACCGTGTCTAATTGTCAAAGTGAGCGCGTGCCATCTCTTCGCGTGCCCCCCCCGTCCGTTGGCCTCTCACTCAGCTCCTCAATCTCCAGTCTCGCGCAGTGGCAGAGGTAGACTTTGTAATTCTAATTAGCGGCGCTCGAGCGCAAAATCCATGCCCGTCGAAGTGTCGCAGTGCAGTGGCGGGCGGCCCGTACGCCACACGGCCCGCTCCTTCTTGCTTAACTGCGTCTGACTACAGCGCGGACTGTTACTACTGTGTCCCTCCTACTGCGACTTGGTATTAACGTGAAATTTATTTTTCCAGCGTTGTCCCCTTACTCTCCCAGATATATATATCCCGCACAGATTTATTGTTCTCGAAATACATTTATTCTGTACGGTGTACTTTTAACGATTCCATTGGATCTCTTTTTCGAAATTGACCAAGAATCGTTTTAACGGGCAATAGTTAACGTGGCGTCTTTTTTAAGCCGCACATCTATAATTCAACGCGTAACGCAGAAGTAAAATAATTTTTTTACGTACACCAGACATACGTACGTGCATCGGCTTGAAGTTAACTGCGGCAACTTGCTACGGTGTGTGCTTTACGATGAAACGTAAAATATTTACGCGCGCTCGAGCGAGAATGCGCTAACAAAGCACATCTCCAATGTTACCAGCGCATTTCTACTTATGTCAACAAAAAAAAAAAAGAAAAAAAAGGATCGTACAACTTCCGCGCGTATTGTTTTCCCCCTCCATCGCTTCCTCTATTACACTACGTACTTTTTCCTTTTGCTACTCTGCCCAACGGCATCTTCAAATTTCAAGAGTCCGCCGACCAATCTCCTGCCACCCACGTCCTGAGCGTATATCGACATCCTTTTCTCCCCTTCGCGCTTTCTCTCGCTTTCTCTCTGTCCCTTCACTCTAGCCTTCTTCCACTCGACTTCCAAATACTGCAATTTCAGGCTTGTCGCCGCTACGGCATTTTATTCTCACGCACTGTCGAATGATAAATTTCCGACTCCTTCTCAGCACTACCCTACTTCACACCTTGCTCCCTCCCCCCCCCCCTCCCCACCCTCGCACTACTTCTTTTTTCCCCACTTTCCTCTCTACCGACGCTTTATCACGTCTACGCTATACGAGCCTTTACTTCATTTTTTTTTTATTTTTTAAAACAAGTTTTTTCCATATTATTTATATTATTCGCCTATTCTTTTTATAGACCTTATTTTTAAATAAAAAGTTCGTTCATTTGCCCAGATGTATAATTACCGAGCGTTCAGTCTAAATAGAGATACAGGATGATTTAACGTTTAATAAATTATTTCAGTACGATCCCGAGGGAATAAAATTAAAGCAGTTCTCATAAATTAAATATAATATTATCTTACCCTCGGCTCCCCCCCCTACCCCCGTGCTCCCCTCTTCGGTCTTTCGCATCTCCAAGAGACCGAACTTGACTAGGGCGCTATTATGTTAAGGGGTTGTGCATGCATCCTTATCACGCGATATATTAATTAGCGCACGCGACCTATCGCTTGTTCGACTATATAGCTTCGTGGCACGATTACCGATAGAAACGACGCCGGAGCTTCTATGTCCGCCTCTATCTCCCTTCAATTGCTTCCGCTGCTATTGCTGCTGCTTGAAAAAAAAAAAAATTTTTTAAATGTCACCGGCACAAAGCGAATTTCCATTGTCCTCCTCGAACATCACCAGCGTACATCATTTCCCCCGTCTTATCCTAGTTTATTCGCTGAATTTTATTTCTCGCGACGCTTCTGATAGTGACCCACATAATTTCTCTTTTCGAAAATTTTGCAACTTGAAAAAGCGATTAAGTGGCAAAGAGTATGAAATAAAGAAACGCGGAGAGGGCGCACGTTGGAGAATCGCTCCTTTCATTTCCACCATTCGAGTGACATCATTATTTTTGTAAGCACATCAATTTCCAGGCAATCGACTCGAGCAGACAGCTACAGTTGCTTTAGGGGGAAGGTTGGCGTTGCGCAAAAGAGCGGTAGAAGCGATGAAAATTCGTGAAAAGTCGCAAGGTGGAAAATGAATAATCCTGATTTTCCTCTCTCCCGGCGAATGCCTAATGGAACATCATTCTCGAAGCGACAGCCCGTCCCATCCATCCTTCATCCCTGGCGCTCTCTATTCCCGATTTCATGGAGGTTGCATTTGATGCCGGAACGCCTGCTGAGTCACTTTGCCGCACCTATATATCGCGCGTAGTGGGGGGGGGAGCTTTGGCGAGGCAGGCAAGTGCGCTATAACATAAGTCCCGAGCAAACACACGCGTCGTTGGCTGGGTTCGATGTGTGTGACGTGGGGCGCCGGCTGAAGAAGCAGCTGAGCCGAGGAGAGGCTTCCTCCCTCTCTACGCTATAAGTGACGCGGGCCTCGCTTCCGCTGCGCCTGCTGCCGGGCTGCGAAAGAAATGGGCCACGGAATCTTTGCGCGGGCCCATTAACCCATTTGGCCTGTTTGAACAGGCCGTTAGTGCCTCTGAAGTAGGCGGTCCGAGTGCTTGGCGCTCGAAAGGGAGAGAGGAGCAAACGTGCCAGCGTAGTCTCTGTCTGTCACGCCCGTCCGCCTCCTCCACCTCGCTCTGCCCTCCTCTAATTCATTTAAGCCAAGCGCCTTTTCTCTCACTCCCTCTCTCGTCCGCCACTTTATTATTTCGACCGACCGACCGAGGTTCGTTTAAACTACCTTTCACACACCTTCATCAATAATCTACTGATTGAATTTCGTTAATTTTATCTTATCAACAAAATTTTGTTACGATCCAACAGTTCGACGAATTTCTAGATATATATATATATATATATATTTGCTGTATGCTCGAATTGCAATCGTTTCAGTGGCACTTAAGCTAAGCCCATCGGCGGCTCGAATTTTCGGGGAAGAGCTCACTCTCGTCAGAGCGTATATTCGCGAACGGCTCATTAGACTAATGCCATTCGGCGTCGAGGTCCCAAGGAAAAAAGCCATTCATCGGATAATTATCGGGCGACGGCGGGGGAGAAAAGGAAGGTGGATGGCTTTTTTGCGTCTGCGGCCCCGGGGCCCGTGACTAGAGTGGAAGAGAGAGAGAGAGAGAGAGAGCCGCGAGAAAGAGAGGGATATAATCGGAAGGGCTGGGATGAGGCCAGCCGCGCTACTGTCGGTATACGGCTTCATCAATCTTCGCTAAGGGCTGACGTTAATGCCTCCTCGAGACCTCGGCGGCTCTATACCTGCCCGAAGCTCTGGGCCGGATAGAGGGATGTGCCTTCTCTCCTATATATAACCATCGGCAGCACTACTCGATAGTTGCGCGCGTCGAGAGCTCGCTCTCTCCCAATATGTCGGATTACCATCGCTGCTTGATGACGCTTAGATTTTATTATCCTTCGATCCCTTCAAGTTGTATTGTAGCTCCTTGGCTTACCGAATAATTTCTTTAACTTTGCTAAACTCGATTCCTGCAAATTAAGCTCGATTAGCTTTTTGTAATAAATTCGAGGCCGATTTAGTTTTGTCGCCGTTCGAGTTTGGAAAATCGAAACCAAAAAAATCTAAAAAAGTAAAAGTCGCTGGGCATTATGCGAAGTTGATATCTCGAAAAGTCTATAGATTTTTCATCGATAGTCAGCGCGATCAATGGTATTATACGGCTCCGCATACCTACCCGGTAGAATCTCGAAATTCAAATAAGGAGAGCCTGGATGTATATATAGGGAGAATTGTATAAGTAGATTCGCGCGAGGCCGCTCTCCTCGCTGGAGTATAACGCTTTCATACCTTTTTACACGATAAATCAACATTCACAAAGGCTCCCGCCCCCCCCCCCGCCTCACAATGACCCTCGACGACGACGACGACGACGTCGCGCGGAGCTCATTGTATAATAAAGAATTCCCGAAAGAACCTGCCGATATAGATTTTCTATATGCGAGGGAGGCTAAAGCGTCGTCGTCGTGGCCCCCGGGATGAAAAATTATTCGATCGTTTTGAAAATATGCCATTTATCAGGATGATCTAGCCGGGCTGTTACGTGGGTTATTTCACAAAGAAATTTGTACATTTGAATGTTTTCGCTTTTGAGATTCCATTAGGAAAGCGCGTCGTTTACTTTTGCAACGAAAAGAAAAAGAAGAAGAAGCTCGGTAGAGAGAGATAAAAAATAAAAAAGAGATCGAGAGCGTCGGATTACACTAAGGAAATTTCAAGCGGAGACAGATCGGCCCGTAATCATAGACGCACCGAATCCCTTCGCGACTATTAACAGATTAAAGTGTCGCAAGCGAAAGCGCCGTGAAGAAAGGAGGTAGGGGTGGAGCTGTAGTAGAGAGAGAGAGAGAAAAAAAACGCGCTCCTATAGCTCGGCCATGCTAATGAGATTCCGCGACTCTTATCCCGATTAGTCGCCGGAGCCCCTATAGCGCTATATATGCACGCGCGCATTCGTATTTTTCGCGTCGCGCGCCCCAAGCTGCTGCAGCAGCTGTAGCCTCTCGGACAAATCGCTCTCCAAATGAGAGCCGATCAGGCCAGCAGCAGCCTCCCCTCCACCCGCCGTCGCTCCGACAGCACTTTTTTTCCCAGCCGTCTAATCGAAGGGAACGCCGTTTCGCTCACGGGGAGGGTTGGGGAGATTTAACGTTTCGCGCGCGCTATCGCGAGCCGACGTCGTAATTAAATTTGAATAATTTGTCACTCGGCAGCCCGCCCCCCCCCGCGCCATCCTTCTACTCCTGCTTCTTCTTCGCTCGTCGGCGAGACGCGCGAAAAAGAAGTGCCGAGCAGTGGTGGCGGGGGAGGGGTTCACGGGAAAAATGGACTTTTCAACTTATTACTCGTCCTCTCCGCGCGGCGATAGCAAAAGCAGATTACCGCTGATTGCGCTCGCGCGCTTGCTCGCTCGATGAGAAAAAGTGCCGTGCGCGATTTATCAATTTCACGGCGCTAGACGCGAGAAGAGAGAGTAAGAGAACGCGCAGTCTCGGGAAAGGGAAGTTTTTAAATTACGCTGCTCCCAATATCGACACCCACCTCCCCTGTCCTTTCTCATCCTTCCTTTCTCTCTAAGCTCCTCGAGGCTGCCGCTTGGCTCTTTTCGTCTTGCCTCTTGTTTACTCCGCACGCACTGCTCGCAATTGCGCAAAATTGTCGCTCGTTTGTTCTCGACCTCCCCCACCCCTTTCGCTCTGTTCTTGTTGTTTGACCGAGCAGACGCGATGAATCATCTTTAACTACTGTGGAGACGCGCTGGCTTGTTGTTTCAACGGCACTACTCCTGCTACCTTCCGTCCGTCCCCCCTCGCGACGCTCGTTTCATCTCCTGTCTCGCTGTAGCTTGGCCTGCACTCGTTATCCGCATCTCTTGATCAAAGTTTTACAACATTTGCATTATTATGATTAAACCGGCGCTTGTTTTAACTTTTTTCTCTCTTGGGCAAACTGTACGGATTAAAAACTAAATGAATAAATCATGCAAACTTGAATATTTCAAGAAAAACAAAGTTATGAATACGCAATGATTAACGTAAATTAATCTATATTATTTTTCTCTCGTTTCCAGAAGCAACAAGAATTTAGGTTCAACTAATAATGCGAGCACGGGCATGGACGAATCTCTGGAGACTCGTGGGCACAGCAGGAGCAGCAATGACAAGGAAAGGATATCGGCTAGCGCATGGAAATCGAAAGGTACAGGGGCAAAAGCAGAAGCAGGAGCAACAGCCCCGCAGTAGCTGAGTAAGTAAGAGGGACCCAGTGGAAGAGATGAGAGGGAGGTGAGGTGAGGGGGGGGGGACTGGGATAGAGTAATAATTACAGAGCAAAGCGCGCATCGAGCCGAGGCTAACTCGAGTCCCAAACTAATCTGGCTTAGTTTCCAAGAAGCGCGCGGGCGCTTGGGAAGCAAAGCTCCCTCTTGCTCGCTCGCGCACCTGCAATATTCGGCGCAGGAGGTCAGGGGTATGAGGAGAAGGGGGAAGCTGCCAACTCTCGGCGACGTCGGCAACATTTTCACTTCGTGAAAGCGGCCGGAGACACGACTGAGATAAGAATGAATGCGCCTAGTTTCCCCGTCGACGACTCCCGGCTACCCGGGGACAGCAATGCGCGTTATTTTGCCCCTATGTGCTACAGGGCTCTCTCTCTGTGTATGCGTTGCCGAGCATTAGAATTTAAAGTGTAATTTCTAGTACTGCGCGCGTATATCCGCGAGCCTCTTAGAAATTAGACGAGGAGAGCGGTAGTCGCCTGCTGCTTGCGCGCCCGGCTCTTGATGTGTGTGTATGTTTAATTACACACGCCCGAGAGAGTCCGCGCGGTCTCCTCGACTACTTCCCCCTCCCAGTATACTTGTCTCCCGCACGCGGCTGTAACCAGGCGTTTTAGATTAAAAATTGGATTTAACCGAGAGAGAGAGAGAAGTAGAGGGACAAGGGAGTTGGGAAATTTCGAATGGAAGGCGAGAGGCACAAGTTTGAATGGTAATCGGGAATACTTTAATGGATTTTCGATCTTTGCGGTGTCTCGTCGCCCGGGTATTTCAAAATCAAGAACGAGAGCTGCGTCGGTTAACAATCGCTTCATCGGCGTACAAGACTCGCTGGGGTTGAAAAAAAGAGAGGGAGAGTGTACGTTTAAGACAATGGAAGACGTTGAAATTTCAATTCGGTCTTTGACTCGAGCTTGCAAGTCCCTGGGTTTCGACAAATCCCTCGGAATTCTTACGAAGCACAGCCAGGGTAGGATCTGTAATAAGAGAGTGGAAGTGCGACAGAGAGAGAGAGAGGGAGGGAGTAAAGGAATAGAATTGACGTCTTTCGAGGAATTGTGTTTCGCCGCTCGAAAGGAGCTTCGAAGAGCGAACTTCGTCACGGTTCGGCGAACTTCACGGAGGAGGGAGAAGCGAAACGAATGGGATTAAACTTTGTTTGCAAACAATGGTCTCTCTCTCGCGCCCGGCAAAGCCGAACCGATACTACTTAATGACCGTCGGGACGAAAAATTAATAGACCAAAGAGCTTTCTCTCTCTCGTCCCATAGAGTCGCGAGAGTTTATACTCGGTGGAAAGAAGACCACAGGCTAAAGATGTCGGTTTTAACTTTAATTCCAAGTGTTAATTCCGAGCAAGAAGGTCTTTAGAGCACGTTTTTCGGCGTTAAATAAAACGCGCAGAGAGAGAGAGAGAGAGAGAGAGAGAGAGAGAGAAGGCAAATTGATCGGAACGCGGGCGCAACTTGACCGGCTACCGGCTAGCAGTTTATTCAGCATAGAGGTGTGACGAATCGTTATTTGCCATGGATAGTCGATTATGTACACATAAAGAGAGAGGTATAGGTACGTGACTCCGCGGAGTCTGGCCGGATCACCGGATGACCACCGTCTGATTATTCTCTCTATATTAAATTCTGCGGAGAGTGAGCGAGCGATCAGCTCGTTACATCAATAACCCAGTTATAAACGAACGCACAGCGGCCAGCTACACCCCATCCCTCTTTTTTTCCCAGCGATACGTGTTTTATTTATGCGCATTATGTGAAGTGCTTATTGATTGGCCCAAGGCACAGCCGGAATAGGGACTGTAGCGGAGGGCAAGGGGTGAGGGAAGAGACAAAGGTAGGGGTATGGAGAGGCCGAGAGAGAGCAGGGGGGGGGAAATTCATAAAAGATTAATGCTCCCGGCGTAAAGGATCGCCGCTTCTCTCTCTCTCTCTCAAGCTCTACGGACTCATGATGTACAGTTTTTGTACTTTACGATACTGTCGGTAAAGCTTAATTGATGGCCCCTCTCGCTATTTATCAAGCCTTTTTCCCCTTCTTCTTTTTTTCCCCCTCCTCATCTTATTACAAACATGATTTAATAAAACTTTGCGCGTGGACTCTCTCTTTTTCGGCCGCGAAAATCGCAAACTTATTAAAGGACCCCCCCCCCCTTCCACCCAAAAAAAGGTAAAAAAGCCTTGTGCTTTACTCACGAGCTTGTTCACTCGGTCGACTGGCTTGGGAAGCTCTAGCCGACGCGCTCTTGCTGGAGAAAAGTTAAAAAAGGTAAAATGGAAAATCCTGAAAAAGTCGGCCGCGCGCGACTTTCTTCATATTTACCGTCGATACGACGACACAAGTTTTTCGCATGCGCTATCGCCCGCCCACAGGCGAGACGACGGGTTATAAAGCTCTCTCTCTCTCCCTCGCTTCTTAAGTAGAGAAAAAGAAGCTCACCGGGCTCTCTAGGCGAGTAGCTGCGCAAGGCTCGCTGAGCTAGGGGTCGTGCTTGTCGAAGAAAAGCTCAAGCGTATAACTCAAGCGGAGCCTTGGAGATAGCGGAAGGGAGGGGCTGAAGTAGAAGGGGGGGGGGAGGGATAGAGAAGGGTATTGGTCGTCGCGAGAAAAAATAAGTTGGCGAAGCTCATATCTCGGCTGGGCTTCTGAGCCCCCCTCCTTGGCGCATTTATTAGTTATACCGAAGCTCGCAAGCTCGCGCGGCGGCATTATGTCCTTAATATCCGTAGGTGAATCGTTATGACGCGGCCAAGATTACGCTGCTTCTCCCATCGTCCTTCCCTATTTCGAGCTATGAGCTCTTGGTAATAAGCTTGCCGAGCTTCTTCATCTCTTCCTCGCACGAGGGAGGAGGCAGCAGGTGTGCTTGCGCGTCGGGATTTTCCATTTCTTCGCTTAGCCAGTTAACGCTATTTGGAAAAGTATGCCTTCGAATTGCCGGCTCATCGCTATCTTTCCTCCACTTCTCCGGCTCATCCAGCTCCTCCTCCGCGAGAACTCCGGCAAAGCGGGGAGAGTTCTAGATTTCTCTCTTTCGGTCGTCCGCCTACTTCAAGCTCTCTCCTCCCCCCACCAGCGCCACACAGTGAGCTGCTTCCACGCGAACTTTCGACGGAAACTTTTATTCCGTTGTATCGTCAGAGCAAACGTCGGACGAGTTGAATGGGAAGGGGGTTATAAAGACTAAGTCGATAGAAAGCTCAAGAGCCGAGGGGGGAGGCTATGCAGCAGCGGCCGGCCTTAAACCTGAGACTATCTGTTTGTTCGACTTAATTTCGGCATAAAGTATACTCCATTCTTTCATCCTCCTCCACTGCTCTGCCCCCCGCACCCCCGCAGGAAAAACTAGCGCGTCTTTAAGAGCCGTATATGGGGATATTAAAGTTTTCATATTCCCGTTGAATCTCATAACACGAGATTATCTGATATTTTTTCTTTTTTTTTCTTTATAGAGATTCGCGAGTATAAGCGTTAAGTTCCGATTTGCGCTGTAAAATATAAGGTTGACGCTCCGAACTTTAAATGCCCCCGAGTGAACTGGAGAGTGAGTAAGAGAAAGAGAGACGAAGTTTACGAGTGTTGTCAAGCGTAGACAATTCGAGATACATCAAGTGGTGTTGCTAAACACTTTAAGTAATTTCAAGACGGCGTAAAGCTTCCTTTAGCACTTCTCATAAGCAGAGTATCAAATCTCACTTTACTGAAAATGTTCAAGTTTTATCGCGCGCGAGAGAGTGTATGTACTCTATCTCTCACTCTGCTGTAACGTTGAAACTCGTCTTCCTCTCTCTCTCTCGCTCTCTTTAGCCGAGAGCTAAGGGGCCGCCATCAACAAGATTTATACGCCAAGGTGCTCCAAGGTAATTCGTGCTTTTTATTCAATTCTTTCGTCGTCCTCTCTACCTGGCTCTCTGGGCCCCGTAATAATTTCATATTTAATACTCTTTTACAACCGAGATAATCGTAAAATTATCCCTCCGCTGATCTTCTCGCTCTCTCACTTTCTTCGCGCTGGAGTAGGCCACTTGGCGAAATTCAAAATTAAAACGGCTCTCTCATATCGCCCTTTGAGAAATCGTTTTTGCCCAAGTGCTCTTTAAATGTTTAATTAACAAAGTAATCGCAAACAAATCCTGCAATACGCAGTTGTTCGCTTGTGTTTTTTTTATACGAAACGATCGATCGTCACTGGCAAACATATCTTCGGCTATATGCTCATCGATCTGCCTCTCTCGCGGGTCCGATTGGCACGCTCTCCATTGGCTGCTGGTAAACACCGAGTACTCCGTACAGGACGGTTTCATATTAGTCACTGATCCATATTTGCTATTATCTGCATTAAATGCGCCTGGACCACTGCCGTAGTGGCGAAATAAGACGGACCGGAAGAGATAGCGAGAGAAGAATGAAAAATCTCGGAAAGTGGCAAGGAAGAAAAATAAGTGTGTGAGAGAGAAGCAATCGCCGCTAGAGAGGCCTGGGGAGAGGAAGACGGTTAAGGCTGTAAAAAAAGAGCCTCGAGCTTAGGCGGCATCTCGAGCGGGAGGTGTGGCGCGCGAAAAAATCCGGTTCTCTCTCGCGAAGAGAGCGCGCCGTCTGAAAATAAAGAAAAAAAAACGGGGAGAAGAAGCCACGGGTTGGGGGGTGGGAGAAAAATTGGCTGCAGGTATAACGGGATTAAGTGTGCTACTGCAACGCGCCGGCCGTTACGTCCGGGATCATCCTCCGGCGAAACTTTGCACTTGGCAACTTTTAATGTCCCGCCGCAAAATCCTCTCGAGCAGCAGAGCTTGCGCCACCACCACCACCATCTTCTTCTTCTTCTCCTTCCGCAGCACGAGGAGAGCCTTCTTACGCCCTAGCTCTAGTTTGCCTACTCTCTCTCTCTCTCTCTCTCTCTCTCTCTCTCTCTCTCTCTCTCTCTCTGCGCTGGAAAGAGGTGGAGATAGGTTGGAGAAAGCTGGGGGAAGGGCTTCTTCTTTATCGCGGGGCCGAGAGGAGGGCGCAAGTTCTGGCTAAACGCGCCTATTAGCGCGGCCGCGCCCTATCGAGCAGCATCGATCTTACCCTTTTGATGCATCGCCCAACTTGCAGCGAGTAGCCCGGCCCGTGAATTTTAATTAAGCGCGAATCGCCCCGGACCACTCCTCTCCCCTCTTCACCCGAGCATACAGCTCCGCGTATTGCTCTCTCGCTCTGGCGTTGTGCGCGAGTATAACGCGATTAATCAAGATTGCTTCCCGAACTTCTTGAACATTCCACGAATGCGCTGCGCCGCGGCTATACGATTCATTCCATCTCTCTCACTCTCTCTCTTCTCCAGCTACTATACGCGAGCGATGGGGGGGCTTATTAAGTACGGAATTCGCGATGAAAGCGCCGGTTAACAACTTATTTACGAGCGGCCGATGCGCGGGAAAAGTTGTACGCCTCGCTCGATCGTCCGGAGAAAGAGAGAACAGATGATCGGCGCAGGCCGATACTCTATATAACGTATAGATTTTTTGTATACCGAGCCCGTAACATTTCGATACACGGATTTCGAGCTCTGCTGCTCCCCGCCCGACGGCACCATTTTCTTTATCTTCTCAGGCTTTCCCGCTGTACCCTCGCCCGCCCAACACCCCGTTCTCCGGCTCCTCCTCTCGTCTTTTCCATCCCTGATTCGCGATAGTAAGTCATTTATAAATCATACTTTAGGAGGAGTAGACGGGCCGTGGGATTTATACGTGTCTATGTGTGTGTGTATATGTATATATGCAGGAATTTTATTGGAGAGGGCCCTTGAAAGAAAAGAAGTCTGAAGAAGCGTGCACTGGAAAAGATATAAAGATAGAGGAGGAGGAGGAGTGGGAAGAGGAGAGAGGAGAAGCAAAGGGAGAGCGACAAGTAAGATATTGAAGAGACGGCGCTAGAATCTCGAAAACGAGGTCGAGCTTTCGGATATCCGCTGCTGCTGCTGCTCCTTATTCTGTATCAGCTGCTTGTTCTCTCCCAGCGATTTCCTCCCTCTCCCTCACTCCTGCTTACACGTCTCTGTACGCACACCTCCACGTACATCCTATCTTTGCTGCTTCTGCTGCAGATGTAGAAATATATATGTTCACACGCAGCTCTATAGAGTACTTTCGACGTTCAGCACTCCATTTTTGCCTCTTCCCCGCAGCAAATGGAAACGGACGAGATATTTTATGAAGCGGCATCCGCGGCAGGATGAAAACTGCTTTTGCTTTATGCCGATGATGATTTACGCGCTGCTCCTGCGTTTTCATCATTTCCGATTCTTTATCTTTTTTTATTTTATTCTTGTTAATTAAAACGTATAAGCTCGCATCAGATTTTGGGTATTCGCTAGACAGCCGAGAGAAAGAGGATTGCGCCAAATCGTAAGGCATGCTAGACATCGGCGCGCATCCGAATACATAATCCTGGCAACCACCGTAGAGAGAGAGAGAGAGAGCGAGCGAGCGAGAGTTGAGCATCGCATATAAGCCAAGTCCCCGGCGGCCGCAAATCCGTGGCGCAAGCTCGATCCGGGAGGGGGCGCGTGGCCGTCGGCGCTCGCCGCCGCAGGACATGCGTCTCCTTCGGCTGAGCTGCCAGCCCTATATTCCGCCGGGCTATATATAGACAGCTGGGCACCGGGTAGAGGGAGTAGAGGAGGAGGGCCGCGGCTGCCGGCTAGCGTGGCGGGATCGCTCGATCTTATGTCGGCGAAGGGCCGCGACCGCAGAGAGCTTGCAGGCCCCGATGCAGCTCTCTCTCTCTCTCTCCCTCTCACTTTCGAGCAACGCCGGCACCCGAACGCATTATGTACACACGCAGCCATTTGTCCAAGACGCCCAGGTATCATCCATCAAGCTGTCCCGCGAACTGCTCTCCCTCTCTCCTCCCGCCCCCTGCTGCTGTCCAGCCTCGTAGCTTCCAGCCAAGCCTGACCCCCCCGGCATCGGCTGATGGTAATGCTTGCTTGCAGTGCGCAAGCTTCGCGTGTGTGCTTGCGAGCCTCCGTCGGCTAGAGAGATGTTGAGATTCCGGACTTGCTTCACCTCCGTACACCCCACCCTCGCTCCTCCTTATTCCAGCGCACACACAGAGGAGAAAAACTACCGCGCCGGGCTCTATAACGCTATATTGATTTCGAGCTCGAGCGAGCTTTCGCGCTAAAAATGTATGTACGAGGGAGAGAGAGAGCTGAAGCCGCGGTAATTGGAGTTGCAAAACGGCTTCGCAGGACGTACAAAGCGCGACTACCGCCGGAGCAGGTTTAAAAGCGCGTGCGCTCGCGCGGGGTTTAAAAACGCCCGACTGACTTTACGATTCCCACGCGATTTGCATTATACCCTTTTGGCCGTTCGCCGCTTTTTAACGTGTAGACGAGCCAGCTAGGTGGCTTTGCCTCGACTGTTGGCCAGCACCCACACAGACACACACACACACAAGCGGATATAGAGGGTGGGAGGAAACGAGTATAGCGAGGCTTTTTGTCGGGGCGCTCTCGAAACACGAAACTACATCGAGAAGTGCAATCGCGCGCGTCAAATCCTTGGGGAAAAGCAGCGGTGGCGGCTGCGAGGTGACTAGGGATACGGGGAGAGAGCCCAGAGAGAACTGTCCCTCGCCGGATTCAGTCGCGCGCGTCGAGTTTGCCCAGGGGAGCGAGCATTTGCTCTCTTCTTCGCTCGCCGATTGTCTCTCTCTCTCTCTCTCTGTCCTCTTCTCGCAATTTTCCCACGCTGATACACGGCCGCGAGATACCGGCCGGCCGGCAAGTTTTCACGACAATTTTATCTCGCCCAATGCCGGCGACCGCTTTTTCCGCAGTTTTACTCCTCCCCCCCTCTCTTTCTGACTCTACCGCACAGCACACTCGCAAACCTGATTTCTATACGTAAACCTGCACCGCTTTGGCTTCTCCCTCCTACTGACGAAACTTCAAAAATGCTTTAAACTCCGATTACCCCTTCAACCGTTCTTGACTGCCAGGCTCGTAATAATTTTATTAATATTAAACTTTCGCCAAAGTCAAATATGTAAGTGTGCGTATGAGTTATGGGCAAACCGAAATTGCAAGCTGAAAAACGCTCTCCTTCTACTTTCGCGTAAATCTACAGAGTACAATGTATAGCCCGGTCTTTAACAAAAATGAAGGAAAAAGATGAAAAAAGAATCTGGCATCGAAATTGTAATAACTTTAAATAATAGAATAGCACGAAAATCCGACATCCAGAAAAGTATTCGGTTCTATGTAAAAACGAGGGCGGATATAGGTATAGTTACAGAGATCGCTAACGGCGAAAGAGTCTATACAGGCGAAAGAAAAATCGTAAGTTATTCGGCTGTTCGACTATAAGTGAAAATCCCGGAGCGCACCCACGTTCGCCTCTACAACGGATAGAGAATAAGAAAGAGAGAGGGAGGAGGCAGCTCTTTATATCCGTATATCGTATATACGCTAGTTTGAGAACCGGGTGGACGGGGGTAGAGGCCAGAGGTGAGCGTCTTGGAAAGCTGATTATATAGGGCTCGGAGGCTCCGGCAGAGCGGGTCATTCATCATATATCGAGGAGATAGCGGCATCGCAGGAGGCAGCGAAAGAGAGAAGGAAAGCTCGATCGACGCGCCACCAACGGAAGATGTAGGCTGGAGGAAAAGCCTTAGCCGAAAGCTCGGTCAAATTGAATTGGCGACGAGAGAGAGAGAAAACGTTGCGCGTTTCGGTGGCGTCTACTACTTTGAATCGTGTGACTGTGTGTGTCTTCGAGGATGAGAGTCGCCGGGGTCGCTTAAGGGGGTCACGCGGTATTCGTCCATCACTCTCTCTCTCTCTCTCTCTCTCTCCGGAGTATAGGCCCTCAGGTTAATCGTGGAATGATCGACCGTTCGAATGGGGAGGCGTTAGTGCGGCACGCCTGCTCGGCTCTCCTGCAGCTGCCGGACGATTAATGGCCCCTGCAACCCAGAGAGAGAGAGAAAGACAGATATCACGGGCATAACTCGTAAGCAGCAAGAGAGCTCTTGGCGAGCAACGATGATTCGCATAGAGGTAAAGCTGTAAAAGCCGGTAAAAACGATGTAGTGCCCGGCGAAGTTAATGAAATTTCGGTGGCCGACCAGCCGCTGGATATATCGGATTATAGAGGGGGAGAACGATGAAGCTCAGTTGGCGCGCGCGACCGCCGGCTCTCTCGAATTAAATATTAATGCGCGCGTAATGTACGATGTTGATAGGGTTAATCGAAATTGGGAAACGAGCGGGGGGGGGGAGTGTATAGGTGCGCGGCTTATGGGCCGGAGCACGGCGCTACATCGCGCATAAACGTCGGCGGGATAACGCGAGAGCGGCACAGGTTTCGGATATGCTTGCTGTCCGCTTAAGCCCGGCCTCTACTTAATTACGCGTAATTAGATGGCCGGCAGTGTAGAGCGAGAGCGGGGGTAGACTCTGGGAAAGAGAAGCTCTGGCTATCTCCTCGGCGTTGTCGTTTCTCGCTAATTTCTCGCCAGCGCGCGCGCGCGCAGTTATGTACGCGCTCGGGGCCGATATCGCGTACGCGGCCGACTGCTGCTGGCCGGACGACCACCGCCCTGCCCTCCCGGCAGCCGCTCCACTTGATTAATAGCGCGGGGATAAATTTACCGGTTTGCGATTTGTCCCCTCGATCGAGCCTTGCCTCCCCTCCCATCCCCCTGTACTCTCTGTCTGACACCCTCGCTCTGATTTTCGGCGTTCGCTGCCGGGTTATACATAGCGTGCGAGGCCGTCCTTTCTATACTGTCAAGCATTTTCGTTTTGTTTTAGCAGCGCTCTCGCGCGCTAGTTCGACAATTTGGCAATCGTTAATATCCGGCGTACAAACGCTATCAATTTGACTTGATCGCGATTTCTCTTCCTCTCTCCCTTGCTCGATTCACCCTCTCATTTGCCATTGGTCAATAATTCTTAAAGTCGAAAATAAAATTGAATCATGTCGTCTGCTCTACGGCGAGCTATCTGGATTATGATTAATTTGCGCTTGATTTATCAGCACGCAGCTGCGCGACTGTTTTGTTTGATGTCAAGGATCTGTAATTGAGACGCAACAAGCCAGTCGCATGAACGTCGATATTGTATACACGTATATACCCAGTGACACGCGCACGCACACCTGCATCCTCGAATTACATTCATATTGTCTGCCGTACTAACCATCAGTTAGTATGGAGCTCGACGAGGCATGAAATTACAGCCTCTAGCGATCCGCACGATCGCTATATTCCTCTTTTTCTCTGCTCCCTTTTTATTTTTATTTTCTCCTTTTTTTTTGTTACGGTCTGCTTTGTTTTTTTTTTGTAACTTAGAAATATTGTTTACGCGACGCTAACAGCAAAACGAAATACACGAAAAAAAAAGACTAATAACACTGAAAATTTTCGAGAGATCCAACACAGATTAGATACGGCGACGAGGGGGGGGGGATCGTAAGTGTGCAGCAAAGCGCAAGCAGTGGAGAACGAATCAGCGAAACCCGATGGAGATGTGCGAGGTTTGGAAGGGTATATGGTTGCAGCATAAAGCAGAGAGAGGAAGAGAGTGGAGAATCAGGCGGAGGGACGGACCTTCGAAGCGCCGGCCTAATCCGGGACAATATGAGCGCGGCGGAGCGCAAAAACGCGGCATTGTTCGTATCCACGCGAGATTTAAATCCGCGACAATGCTCGCGGAGCTCCTGCGGGACGCGCGGAGACAGACTATAGCAATGCCGGTATAGATATAGGGGGACCGGGATAGTGTAAAGCGCGACGCGGTTCGCTCTCGTTTGGCGGTATTAATTTAGGCCAGGCGCCGCGGAGGCAATATCGCGCCTAGCCACGCGACTCTCTCCGGGCGTATTCGCAGCGGACTACCGGCGCCCGCGGTGCCGCGATGAGCGCATTATTGCCGGCGGCGCGTTTCGCTTAGCTCGTCACTTCCGCCTCGCGGCCCGCTAGCACTGCGATTCCGCCAGCCTGCGCCAAGCCTACTCTCTCTCTCTCTCTCTCTCTCTCTCCGCTCTACTCCTATGCTCGCTTTCTGCAAATTCTGTTCCCCCCCCTGCGTCCCTTAGCCTGCTTTCCCACTACCCCTCTCCTCCGCTGCTGGTCTACCGCTCCGCTGCTCCGTTAACGCGAAGCGCACGAGTTGTCGCTGGCGTTTACCGGCACTGCTGTAGCCAGTAAGATTTGCCCAACTGCGAAACTCGTGCTCCAGACGTGTTTGTTTACGGGCTTTTTAAATGCCCGCCCGGCTCTTGCTTTTAGCATTTATGCTTAGAAATTGTTAGATTCGTATTGAAGTTTAATAAAATAAAAAATAAAATTCGACTCACCGTTTGATCCGCGTGAAATGATTTATAGATTATAGATCGCTCCTGTTGTAGCTTCTTTATGACCACCTGCACATAAAAAGTGAAAAACATGAGTTTTTACGAACACGTAGTGGAATTAGTTGCAGGGCGATAATAACGATAGATATTACAAACTAGCGGCATTAAGTATAAGAACGTATAACTGCAGTAGCAGCTGGTAGGGGGAGCAGGGGAGCGCAGCTCGTAACATACTTCACAAGAGTTGGAAAGAGAGAGTCATTCTATTCCGGGATTGAAGCGAGAGATTTATGTAGAGCCGGGCTCGTTCGCCGCCGCCGCGAGGCCAAAAAGGGGCCGGCTCTATGGAATAGGAAGATTGGCCACCCGCGCAAACGGAATCGAAAGGTGCGGTGCTGCAGGCCGAGAGCAAGTAAAGAGAAGGGGAGGAGGAGGGAGAAGAAGGACGAAAAGCGAAGCGAGGGCACGACACGCAGAATTCGGAACAGACGGGCCGCGTAATGGAAGCAATAGTTTATCCCGATTACCTTTGCCTCCCTCCCCCCGCGACCCGAGAGAGAGAGAGAAAGAGAGAGAGTCATCTCTTTCCTCCTTCCTGTCCCTTTGGCCCTGTCTTTTTCACCTCCTCGGCTCTGTTCCGGCACAAGTCGATCGTTGATCCTGACTCCTATTAAGTCCCTCTCTTTCTTTTCCAATCCCGCTATCATCGTTCCATTTTTTCCCCGGACTTCATTTATCGCTCGAGAAATGGATACTCTCCCTCTCTCTCCCCCGTCATACTACCGATAAAAGAGAATAAACTCCCCGGAGAGAAAATCCAAAAATTCGAATTTCCTACCTTACCTCGAAGAAAAAATAATCGCGCAAACTCCATCAAAATGATTATCCGAAAGAAAAAAGAAAGGCTATAGGAAAGAAGTGTACGTTCACGAAAAACCGAATAATAAAGCTCTCACGGCGCGTGTCATCGAGAAAAATGACAGCTGATTTGCAAGGCTGGCTCTCTCTCTCTTTCTGCCGCCACAGTCGCGGTTGTATATAGCTTATACTCGGCATCGTAGCTAGTTTTCGAATTTCCCTCGCGCCTCCGCAGTTTTATGAATCCAGTCTCCCCCCGGTCGCCAAGGCACGTTCTCACTTTCGCAGGACGATAAATTTTACCGTGGGCTACTATCCCTCTCTCTCTCTCTCGAGCACCAGCAGTTCACTTTGGACGAGGCACCAGGCTCTATATAAGAGGAAGCAAGCAAGCAAGTGTATATGTGTGAAGAGAGAGAGAGAGAGAGAGGGGGGCAGAATGAAGGAAGCACAAGAAAAAGAGAGAGAGAGGAGCGTATATTTATTTCGCACCGGAAAGCCAAGAGGGTTTATCCGCGCGTGTCTCCCTGCCGTTTTCCTCCCCAGCCGCCTGTCCTCTCTTCCTCCTCCGCATCTTTTATTAAAAGGGGTATCAAAGTTTTTCGCGTTCGCTCCCCCTCTCTCTCTCTACACACACACACACACATGCGCTGTATACGCTGACGTCGTTGTTGTCGAGCGTCTTATCTGCCCGAGCTTATCGGTTACCTGTAAAACTCGAATAAAACATTTTAACGCAATTTCTCGTTAAAGTAAAAGACTCTCTTATTCTCTCTTCGCTCTATACTTTATCTTTTCCAAGATCTCCTCAAGGTTGTTGTTTCTTTCTTTTAATTAAATTAATTGCCGGCTGCTTTAGCTTCATTTTTATACCGGGCAATTATTAAGATATCTTTCTATACTCGGCTTTCACTGTACAGCCGCGATTAACCGCAACGTCTGACCATAAACTGATGCTACCACTTAAATTTCATTATTTCTTCATTTTCTTTCGCTGTCTCCCTCCAACTTGCTATTAAAACTCGCCTGGCACTTTTTAATAAATTCCACTTTATAGATTGATTAAATACATAAACGCAAGTTTCATTGTGTACTTTTTACAGCATCCAATTTTCTATATATTATCCAACTCGAGTATAGTAAAACTTGCCGTACGGGCTGTACTTTATCGAAAGAAAAATGAATGTGTTTCTGAATTAGAAACAAATTTGCAGGAGTTTAATAACTTTATAATCGCGCAGCTGTTGGTGTAAATGGCGTTTACAAGTTGTACATCGTGTTCGGTAGGAGGGTGAAGGGAAGGCCGGAGCAGAAGGGTTCGTTAATAATTTTCCCGGGCGCTGGAGGGGGGGGGGAGGAAAGCGCAGGAAAACGGAACGAAACGCGGCAGCGAGGGAAAAGAGAGGGAAAAGGACGAGGTGGCAGCTTATTATCTTTTAATTAAACAAAGTTTTGAATGCTTTTAATTTTCTGCGCGCACGGCGCCGAACAATTATGACTTGGGGGGCAAAAAAAAAGGAAGAAGAAGAATAAAGGAAAATAACGGAGAAAGAGAGAGGCTGGAAAATGTCCATTGTCGCCGGAGCTTCGTCCTGTTTTTCAAATCAAGTTATTCGCGCTGAAATTCGTTATTGCGTATCAGCGTTTTCGGCTTGATCTAGTGGGTATACTGAGGCAGCCAAGGGAAAAAGAGAAAGAAGTGTGTGTGGGGGGAGAGGGAAGGACGAGGAGATGGCGAGCGTTAGAAATTAAAATTTCCAGCCGCGTAATTGCTATGCCCCCAGCTGAATTTATGGATAATTGCCTTAAAATTACAATGCGCGCACGCGAGAGAGAAAGAGAGAGCCGGGTGGAGGAAAAACAGCGCGAGCAGGGAAGCTCACCGGCGCACTTTGCGCCCGCTTACCACCAGAACACGTGTTTCCCATTTGCGTTTTTACATAATCATCCCCTCCCCCCCTTTTTTCGTCGCCTACTCGCGGGGGCGTTTCTCTCCGATTTCAGCTTATTATTGTTATTAAATTCTGACACCGATAAAATTTACTTTTCATTATTCCAGCGGCAGTGCGCGTATCCGAGAGAAGCCGAGCTGTGTTCAGATGAAATTTATTTCGCGAAATTACTGATATTCGCCCGGCAGCAGTTTTAATTAATTACTCGAACAATTGCTTTGTTTTATGCGCTTATTTAGAAAATTTCAATGACATTAGGATCGGCAAAGTAAGAATGAATAAGCTCGTTCATTATGCGCGCCCCGGCTAAAATTGTTTAAACTGACCGTTTTCTATACGAGCCCGTAATTTATTGTACAATTTTAAGCGACTTATAATTAATGATGTTGTATTAATCGGGCAATGTATCACGCTCGCGAAAATTTTCCGAATTTTCATGACTTCTGCCTCGGCCCTCTCTTCCTCTCGCCGGCTTAACAAGACACGCAAATAATTTACATCCCCCGAATTAGCACTCCTCTTTTATTCGCCGCGTCAATTAAACATCGCGACTTTTGACAATCTACCGTCCGTGTCAATATTGAAGTACCCAGTCAACAAAAAAAGAAACAAATAAATGAATAAAAAAAACAGCGCGAAAAACAGAAATTGTTCAACAAATACAGATCGCAGGAGTAGAGGCAGGAGTCGCACGACACGCACACGCCTCCCATTTCCATTTAAGCTGCTCGCGATAATGGCAATAACCATGAGATTAAAGCTAATAAAAGCGGCCGCGATCGCGAGCTAAAAATACATAGGGCGCTCAGAGGAGAGGGGGGAGAGACGCAGGAGCGAGCTCAGGCCGTGGCAATCGTTTTCGAGTTGTAAACGAGCGAATAAACGCTATGGGGAACTGCGCGCCGCCGCCCCCCCCCCCCGGCTAGCCGCATATAACGATGAATTTTTATCGAGCTCCGGGCGCGAAAGTTTCATATCAGCGGCTCAGGATGCGAGTATCCAAGTCGACGATGTGTTTATAATGGCCGGGTTTTCACGGGGCTGATTATCAAGTGCCTTGGGTTATCGATTAATCTAAGCGTAATTTCCAATTGCGTGGAATCTTGGAGAAGCGCAGCTTTGGTTGTTATTCATATGCTCGAGTCATCCTGCGCGTTTAGCGCTAAATATACATTTGGTCGATGTGTATGTAGGGGAAATTACGTCTATTCTCATCGAATAGATCCGAAAATACAATGTCAGGTTATTAATTATTGGGGCGCGTGGCTTGTGCACGCGAGCGCCGCTGTATAAACGTATAGGCTCGAAAACCGAATTATCTATTAATGTATTATTACCTTGTATTGACAGACCGTATAAGAGTTAATTAATTATTACATCGTGATTTTTATCATTTTTAGAATGACCAGAGCGCGCGTTATAAATGAATAATTAATTAGTCACGCAACGCGAGTTCGCTTTGCGCTTGCTACAGGGGAGAGGGAGGGCTTGCTTTCATGAATAACGATTCGCTAGTATTATTCATGTACAATATAATGAATATTCCTTTAATATTATATAATAATACAATTAAATTGGCCATTGTTGTACGTAAATAGAACTAACTAAGCCACTTATCAATTGGTATTAAGCGTTTTCGTATTTTTAGAACAAAATTTGTGTATCGTATACGATTCTACATACGTCAGTACACTGAATTAGCCTTAATTGTTACGCTTAAAGGTTGTTACAAGAATTTTTTTATTACTTTTCGGGCTATTAATACTCCCAGTCCTAACGCGGAAATGTTAAATATCGTGACGACTAAATAAAATTGAAAAATATAAACGGGCGGAATAGCGTAGAAGCTTATCGCGATGCAAATTGCCGGGGATAATTCTTTGAAAATTATATTCGCGCTTAAATTACGTTGCGTAAGCGCTGCGAATCGTAAAAAAGAAATACGGCTCCGGAGAAAATGATGGCCAACTGTTTTTGTGCGTAGCCGCTGGAAAGATACCGCTTCATAAAAAAATATATATTCGACTTTGTTGCATTAACATACTGATTTTACAACATTTCGCGTTGAAAAATTTGAAAAAAAAAGGATTTCGAAGTATTGCAAGCCAATTAGATTTACGGGACATCCAAGAGGAAAGATGATCAAATACTGCTAGCTCTGATTAGGCTAGGAAGTTATAGGGGCTTTTCCTGAAAGTGGAATTTTCGATTTTTTCCGAATGTCTAAATAGTAACCAGATTCTCGTTAATTCGATAATAAAGTGCAGAGAAAGTTTGAAAGGTTCGGTAGGGAGGAAAAGTTAGTTTGAAAAATGGGCTCTTTGGAGCGGCGAGACGACAATTTCAAAGGGAAGATAGAAAAAGCCGAGAGAAGAAAAATAAAAAGTAGAGCTCGAAGTAGAAGTAGAAGAAGAAGAAGTAGTAGAGGCGCGTCAGAGAATCGTGTTTGAAGTCGACGTCAATGAAAAAGGCGACTCGCCAAGTTAAAAACCGAACAAAATATAAAGAGAGGACGAGAGAAGGAAAAGAAAGAAAAATAGGAAGTAATGGAGAGAGGGAAAAGAGAAAAGTCGTCTCTGTCTTTCTCCCGCCTCTCCCTTTCTCTCCTCCCCCCGGGCACACTCGTCTCGAACCCCTCAAGAAACAACCTGTGGAATTTCTCGTCCCCTCTCGCCGCGTTTATTTGAAAACTCGTTTTCGCAAGCTTGCTGTCGTCGTCCTCTCCTCTCATTGTTCGGACCTTGGCTCGAATAGAGCTGATCAAGAAAACCAGAGAGACGGCTGGTACATAAAGCCCGGCATTTTTATTCGTCTGCTTACACATCGAATTTTCGCGAGAGCCAAGCCGCGTATAAGCAAACAAACGGCCTTTCCTTGGCCATCGCGGCTTCCCATAAACTAATGTAATATGCATTACGACTCCTCGGGCCTGCCTCGTAGTCGTGCCGCGCGTGCGTAACGAGCGCGTACTTATACGGGTCGGAAAAGTGACGCGTCCGTGTGTGGTATTACGCTGGGAAAAATAAATTGCGAAATAAAAGAGAGAATTAGGAGGAGGAGGAGGAGGAGGAGGACGAGCGGGGCCCGGTCGTCTTTTATGTATTTTCTTAGTTATAGCACTGGCTTCGCTCGTTCCTCATTTGCCGTATCCTCCGAGCTGTTTCTTATCTTTTATTGATGCATCTCCTGCCTCTCCTCACTTTCTACTTTTGCTTTTATATATATAAATATATCGCGCCTGGATATGCTCTCGAGCGTCTGCTGAATTTTCCACGATCCACTGTCGAACGCTGCTAAACTGTTTGCCGAGCTCTTTTATGCGCATTTTGAAAAAGAACAAGTTGCAAATATCTGGGAATTTTTTTTTTATTATAACGAAGATGAAATACGGCGTGGAATTGCAAATTCAGTTTTTTTAGCAACTAGATACTGCAGCATTGTCCGCTGGAAAATATAGGGCAAAATAAACGGCGTATTGTTTTGCGCGGCGTTTTTGCATTCACGCAAACAAGGTACAATTAATAGGAAGTTGAAGTAACGGAGAATGAAAATAAAAGTAATTAAAGTCCCTATCCTATGCGTATTTTATTTGCAGTATTATTTAAAGACTTTCTAGGTTACCAGAAAAGTTTTGTATTTAAAAAAAAAATAAAATACTGCACTTTACGATAAAAAAAATTTACCGCAATACATTTTTTTAAATAAGCTTACGATAATAATAATAATAATAATGGTAACAAGAAGAAAAGCGCGACGCGGCAATAAACAAAATTCGCCAAAGAAATGTTGATAGGTCATAATTTAAAATAACCAGCCTGGAAAACGAGAAATATTTTTTTCCACCGCTCGTCACAGAGGAGAGAGAGAGAGCGAGCTTGCAGCTATTTTCGCTTCGCCGCGGGTAGAGAGCGTCGACGTTGTCGGCGAATTTTTCCCGTACAAATCTCAAAGGATTCGGAGATATGGACGTTGGCGCTGGCGCTTTTTTTTCCAGCCTGAATTTTCACGCGCAGTAAAGTCTACTTATTGTTACACTCGTCGAGAGGGATAGCGAAAAAAAAATGACGGATGAAATTCGATTCGCAGCTTCATTCGCTGTGCAAAAAAAAAGAGAGTGCTCGTATGCAAACGAGCAGTGGGAGAGTATAGTATCGCGTCACCATAGCGTCTCGGTTACCATACATCGCGTCGAGCATAACTTGGAAAATCGAAAATCGAGTCTGCGCCTCGCGCTGGCGCATAAATACAAATGAAACGAGCGCGGCGGCGTTAAAGAAGAACAAAAAAAAAAACGAGAGACTTTTCCCAAGGAAATCTAGAAGGATAAGTTGGATCGTGCGAGAGCGAAGAAAGGGGTCCGTGTGCATTTACGAGCGACACGCGCTGAAAGAAGGCACGAATAAGAGATAAGGGGAAAAACGAGCGATATAGCTGAGGAGAGAAACGCGCCTGAGTCAGGAGCTTGGGCTCATGTTGTGCGTCGTAGAAGGAATAAGTAAGAAGGGGCAGGCAGACAAGGGGTAAGGGAAGCGGAGGAGTAGGCAAAGACGTCGCGAGAAGAGAGAGAGAGAGAGGCCGAGGGAAATTAAGCAATTAGTAACTTTGCACCGCAGGCGCTCTCTCTCTCTCCTTCTCTCAACGAGATTTGATTATGTTTTCGGGCCGCTTGGCTCTCGTGGCCAACACTCACTCGCTCTCTCTCTCTCGTAGCTTCATAATCCCTTGGCAAACTTTTGCTTGCCCTCTAATTCTCTTATTCAGCAAGCGAATCGATGCGCGCACCTCCAGATGTAATTTAATCTCTCGAATTGTCTTGTCGCTAATGCGCTCTCTCTTTCTCCTCACCGAATACCCCTTACTCTCTCTTTTACAAATGTTATTATTTTCATTTTTATCACCCTCTCGGTATTAATTATTTTTTTCCCCTTTAATTACAATCGATGGACCGTGAATGTAGCGTTAATCGTTAAAACAAAAAATCGAGTAATGTCAATCGCTCGAATTTGCAATACATATATGTATATTTTAAAAAAATAATAATCCATTCGAATAAACATTGAATTGAATTAAAAATTGCTTGTTTCGGCAAATAAAATAAATCCGATGATAACTCGTTTGTAATGTCATATCACTGCAAGCTCGCGAGCTAATTCCAGATAATTCTAAAAATAAAAATAATGGAAAAGGATGGAAGAGAGAAAAAAAATATCCACGCTTCGTGGAACCTCGTCGAAATGAAGAGAGACAATTTTTCGATAGTACACAGCTAGCGAGTGAGGTAGAGAAGGCTAACCGAGTTCCAGTCATACGAGCTTTCAAAATGAGCTCGGACACGAGTTAGCCGCCGTAATTCCTTATTAGCAGTTCGCGTTGAATAAAAGCCCGCTGTTCGTGCGAGTCGAAGGGGTGTGTGTGTGTGTGTGTGTGTGTGTGTGTGTGAGTCTGAACGAGGGTTAACAATGGAAACCGAAGAAACGTGAAGGGGCAGAAGGGAGCAGCACTTTTATTTCCCAGTGCCTCTTTTATTTTCGGATTCGGCTGGCGCGCGTCCGTATAATTGAACGACGTCCATCTTCCGGGGCTGCAGTGTGCGGTGTGGCTGCTCTCTCTCTCTCTCTCTCTCTCTCTCTCTCTCTCTCTCTCTCTCGCACAACTCTCCATTCCATCTGTCTGGCCCGTCCGTCCGGACTTGCCCGTACATCCATCCAAGTTGGCCGCTTCTTTTTCGCGCTCGGAGCCCCGTCCCTCTTTTTTTTTCTCCTCTCTCGCTCTCTCGGCGCGGCTGGCGTTTGTTTTATCTGGGAGTACGCGAGGGCGCGCTTGCTCGGCCATCGGTTTCCGGATATTAGCGACGCGAACGCGCTCCATTAAAGGCGCTCGCTCGCTCGCGAGCTCTCCGTGACGCGTGACGGACGAGAGAAAGAGAGAGAGAGAGAGAGAGCTAGCTCTATACACAGCTATCCTGGCAGCAGCGCGTCCTCCGGTCCTTCGCTACAAGATAGTGCTTTCAAGTGCCGCGATGTTTTCGCAATACCTCCCCTTCCCTCCGCTCTTTTCCCCGAGTGCTTTTCACCATCGCCATATCCGCTCGCTCCAGCCCTTTTATTGATTATTCCTACTGTTCACTCTCTCACTCTATTTCCTCGGGCTTCCTCCCTCGCGGAATGTTATGCTTTAATAACTCGAGTACTCTTATAAGAGAGAGAAAACCCTCTCCCCCCGTCCCTCCTGGTTATACTCTTCGCGCTCTCTCGGCGTGTCGTAATTCCAACAATAGCCATGAATTTCAGGGTCGCTCCAGACTAATTGCGCCCGCAGCCAGAAACTCTCCCTCCCCCCAGGGCAGTCCGGATCCTTTATTCCGAAGCGACTTGACTCGATTTTCATCGGCAAAGCCAGCAGCCACTTCTTATACACCTTTCGCACGGGTAAGTATGCCAATGTCTACTTTCCATCAAATTTCTGATCACCCCGTCAAATTTCCTCGCAGTGGTATATACATAGGCTGCGAGAGAAAGAAGGAGAGAAGGGTTTAATTAACGCTTAATAATATAACAGGAGAATCAGGGAGAGCCGCGGAGATAAAGAGTTGGGAGAAAAGGTAGAGGACTGAGAGGAGGAGAGAAAGAGAGGCAAGCCTCCGAAAGTGCCTTTCAGACCAAGTCGTTGTTCCACTTGAAGTGTCTTTTCGCAGTCCCCATTCGGTAGAGGAGCTGCTGCTGCTGCTGCTGCGAGCTCGTCGAGTAGTCCCCCCGTGCCTCTTGTCCTTCCGCCCCGCTATAGCGGCTGTTCGCTCTCCTCCGCAGCTGTCTCGCTTTCATTTATTCCCCGTGGCGCGGCTTTAAAAAGCTCGAGAAAGAAAGCCGGCTTAACCGACACTCCATCGAGTCAAACACCTTTTGCTCGGGAGTAGTACCACCGTTGCACCCTTAGCTCACTCTCCTCCGGCAAGATCCTCTCCAGGTCTTTCATCCGTAGGCTGGACCGACGGGCCTTTGCATTCTTCGCGCCTCGGGTCTTTGAATAAGTTAGACCGGGCACCTGTTAGTACGCCCGCGTAAGGGCCTCCGCTGAGAGGAGGGCATTATAACGAGCGGCAAAAACCTGGCGAAACTTTAATTCGCCTGATTTAGAGGCATTTTCGGGGCTAAACAGCCGGGGATGAGGAAGACTGTAAGCTTGAATATTTAGAAGAGCGAGAAGAGAGCTTTTGCAAGCTTGATTCTTTAAAGCCTCTCGCCCCTTGGCGATAAGAGGTCAGCGAATTAGTTTTAGTAGTTGCTTATATTGCTTCGAAATAGCAGGACTTTGGAGGTAAATTCCCTGGAAAAGAGTCGAGCAAAGAGAAGAGGAGTTTGATCGAGTAGGGTGAGATAGCTGGAGCGGTCGAAAATTATCAATTAAAGTGTAGTGTTTATCTTCAGAACAAAGTCGAGATAGAGATAGAGAGAGCAATGCGCCCCGAGCGCGCTACGGAATAATCCGCAGTAGGAAGATAGCCTTTCATCCTAGAAAAGAGAGAGAGAGAGAGGAGAGTGGAAGTATGGACCGCCGTGACGTTATTTACGCGCGCGCGTATTTGTACGGCTGGGAACGGAGACGGCGGAGTAGGGGAATGGTCGCGGCGACACATCGGGCTGCTAGAGGTGACAGAAAGTGGGATCGGAGCCGGCTCTCCGGACACTCGGCGGCCAGTCCCATGTGGCTTTCGTTAATTAACTCAGTCGTCCCGGGACCCTCCTCTCTACCCGCGAAAAGAGAGAAACTCGCGCTTTGAACGCCCCGGCCCGTCCCTCTACGCCGCAGCCTTCTCCATTTCCTCGTGCCTTTGGGGCTCTCTCTCTGCCATCTTGGCCGGTCGCGCAATTTCGATGTAAAACGCACTTGGCGCGGGGGGACGCGCCGGGGCTAATAAGTAAACTTTCGGCGCACTCGTGCCCTCCTACTCCCTTCAGGACCCTCTGCCGCGCGTCTCGTAGCTTAGCCCAGCTATGGACGAGTGCCGATGGAGCGGACTAGCTCTCGTTGTTGTTGTTGTTTGGAAAGGCACACCGACTGAGCGCGAAATTGCCACCGACCACGCCGCTTGTCTCGCCGACGCGCGACCGCTTGAGAGCCGCGTACGATCGGCGCGCACACACACACACTCCCTTGGGCTTTTCGGGCTTACGACTGGAATTTCGCCGACGTGGATTGAGTCTCGGGTGGACGCAGCGATTTTGGAAAGCTTCGAGCGGAGAAGTGTTTTTAACAGCCAACGGAGTAACTGTTAAGGTCTGTAGTAGTTTATTTAAATAATCTTTTTCTTTTCTATTTCGACTTTACTTTATTCCTATAGCGCAGAAAAATCACCCATTTTTATAAGCTCGTTTCGTTGATCCGCGAATTTCCCCCTTCCCCCTTTTACTATCGTAACGCGTCGTGGCCCGCTGCGACTCTCTCGATGGAAAATCAATACGAATAACATAGCTCGTTTAATATCACGATTATTGTCGTTCGCCCAAAGACCGCTTTTATAGGATTTCACCTCAGCGATCGTATAAAAAAGAAGGCCTTAACCTATACCTAGTTTCTTCGAATGTCGTTCGGAGCTTGAGAAACAGATTAGAATAATATAAGGAATTTTCCGCCCGACCGCCTCTTGAAAATTAATTCCGCTCGAATACCGTATAAATAAACTTCTCACTTTGTTACGATTATTATCCTCGCCGTATCTTCTTTCTCTTTTTAGAATCGCTGTAAACGCTTAACCGAAACGCGTGTAAATTTATCGAGAGCTCCGGGTAAATACCGGGGGAAGATTTCAAGAAGGGTATAGTCGTAATAAACACTCGATCGCCCTCTAAAAACTCAACATTCCGATGGCAGTTTTATTTATTGGATTTAAAAAGCGGAGGAGAAAAAAATACCGCCGGCAGGTTGCGAACTATATAGCCCCGAAGCCAAAGCAATGATCGTGAAAGCGCCCCCTCCCCTCCCCTCCCACCGAGCGCGCTCGTTTTATTACGACTGCCCGTAAAACTTTCATATTCGCGGCGCGATATAGTCGCGGCGGAGAGCTTCCGAACCGAGGACAGAAGCGGGCGAGAGAGGAGGGAGGGAGTGTAGGACGATAACGTTGACGCCGCGGGTGGGATATGCTGCCGGCGCGCGCGTCGAAAACTTGAGCGCACCAGCCCCTGTTTCCCTCTATCTCCTCTACGCTCACCTTGGACTTTCGCGTAATTTGTGGAATTCGTTCCGGGGGAGAGCAGTACGATTCGTACGCGTAACGCGAGGCGTTGAAAGCTTGTTTGATTTTCTCTTTCTCGGAATTTATTATAATCTATTTTATTATCTTTTTTTTTTCTTTTCAAATGCTCTCGGTGTAAATGGAGCAGACTTAACCAGACATGTAGCTTCTCTTCGTGTATACTTGGTTAAGCTTCTCCTTATTAGCAGGCCGCACTGCCTGACATTAAATATTCATCTCGTCCGTTGCGTTTTTCATCAAGCGATATCCGGGCCGCGCGAGCGAGAAGCAGAGAGAAAGAGGTAAGGGGCGGCGAGGGGGGATTGTGTGCGTATATAAATATTTTTCATCAAGCATGGTAAAGTAGTCTAAGCAAGCTAGATAGTAAGAGGGGGTGTGGGAGTCTCTCTCTCTCTCTCTCGCGAGAGGGATAATTTGCATTTCGAATGAAAGAATCAACATAATTAAAGAGATGGCGCGGCCAAGAATGAATAATGAATGTGTACAGGGGGCAGCAAACGAAGCAGTAGCAGCAGTAGTTGTCTAGTCGTCGGATGAGCACATAGGAAATCCTATGAGGAAACGTCGCGGTAAGGCAGTATAGCGGTCTGCCGGGCGCTCCTCTTCCTTTCTTTATCTTTCTTCTTCGGGCCCGTTCGCCGGCTGCTCTCTC
The DNA here is from genome assembly GCA_030522585.1 of Anagyrus pseudococci. Classification (NCBI taxonomy): domain Eukaryota; kingdom Metazoa; phylum Arthropoda; class Insecta; order Hymenoptera; family Encyrtidae; genus Anagyrus; species Anagyrus pseudococci. The sequence continues at coordinate 74,661 of JAPYYQ010000241.1, forward strand.
CTTCCCTTCGCCGGCAGCGAATTCCAAGAGCGTAACAATTGTGCATTCATCGGGAGCAAAGGCTCTAATTAAAACGCATTGTTTATATTCCCGGCACGAAAACTACTCTCTTTCTCTCTCTCTCTCTTTACTCTTTCCGCTTTTCCGCCTCACCCCCCCCCCCCCCCCTACTATACCCCTGGCAACTATACCCCTTGACTTTCCATTCGCTTCTTCTCGTTTCCTCGGCGGCCGCGACGACGACCCTGTGTCTTATTCTTCTTCTCCGGCTTTGCTCCGTTTGAAATCCCAGTCAGCGATTCCCCAATCAAAACTTTGCCCAGGCCCCCCTTGTCTCTCTTTCTCTCGTGGCTTGCTCGGAAAAGAACACGTCGATTAACACTGCTGAATAGAGGGGGGAGGAAAAAATAAAGATCCAGACCTCGGTGAAATACCGGAGAAAGGCTCGAGACATTAATTACTGCTTACTCGGAGATTAAAATATTTCCGCTTCTACGCTCGTTACTCGCTCCCTGAGCTTTCTTTGATTTCTCGCGCTTTCTTATTTACTCGTCGGTGAAAAAAAAGAAAAGGAAACAAAATAAAAACGGAAAAAAATTGCAACGTTTGAGCAAAAAAAAAAAGTCGCGCACAATATTGTTGGACAATTAGTGCGGCTTGAGAGCTGAAAATATCAATATCCATGTTGATAGGAATAAAAAAAAAACGAGGGAGAGAGAGAGAATATTGGAAGGACGAGTTGGGGGAGCGGAGAGAAAAAGAAGGAAAGACAAAAAGGAGAATAAGTTACGAAGCGGAGAAAACACAGGGCGTCGTCGTCAGGGTGTATGTGTGTGGTAGCGGTTGGGCGTTAACAAGGGCATTTCACGTTTCATTGTGTGCCACTTAACGCAATATCCAGGAGCCGCTCCGGGAGCGGAATAAAAATCGAGCTCTCCCTTCGCAGCCGGCGCACGGCCCACACCAAAGCGCCCCCACACACACACACACGTGTCGACAAGTATAGCACGCGGTGGTGCAGAGCTGCTGCTGACTTCTTTTCTCTCAGCGCAGAGAGAGGGAGAGAGCGGCCCTAATAAACGGTCCGCTGTATTTCAGGGCGATGAATTGCCGAAGCTTAATATTCGGGAATTCAGCCGGTCGCTTTTTCACCTGCGCAGGTACAGAGCGCTACCTTGGCCCTATAACCCTTCCCTCGGCTACCGCGCGCGCGCGTATTACGACTTGATAAGGTGCATTAGAATAAATTTCAGCGGCTTTATCTGGCTCCGCGGCCCGCCCGTAGATTTGTCGGCGCGGTTTCTCTACTCCTGCACCTTTTGAATTGCCTTAAGCGGAACGTATGCACTCGCCGCTCGAGCTTCACTGCGTTACACCTACAGCGGCCCCCTTTGTGCCGTATATTAAGCGACCTATGACTAATTCTTCTTACTCCGTCTTTCTAACCGTCGCGCCTTCTCCGACTGCCCGAGTAATTCGACTAATAATTTCATTTGTCTCTCGGCTAGAGCCTCCCAGTGTAAAACACGATCGCAATATACAGCAGCACGTCTTTCGACGTATTAAATTTAAAATGAAGTTTTCCCGCCGGGCCGAATCGCGGAATGCTTCAAAGCCTCGGCCATGACGTACTATCCTGTAATTTGACTGTAGCCCTCTCTCTCTCTCTCTCATATAATTTTGTTATCCCTGCATCCATAATTCGAATTTTAATATTCATATACGCGTGGAACGGGACTTTTGGAGGCTACACCGGCGGAGCGCCGATGCAAACGAGCCGTTAAATTAGCATAATTAAACAAGCCAAGAAGCACGTAATCATCGCGACCTCCGCTCCTCGTCAGCTCTATTATGTTATTGTTAAAATATCGGAGCAGCGCGAGCCTAAAATCGACATCGCCCCGTATACTTATACCATAGAGAGCAGCCCTAGACGCGCTTTATTACAAAGCATCGATGCATGAAAAACTTCGGCCACGAGCGTACAAGTTTTGGAGAACGAAAAAAGAGCGACGCTGACCACAACATCCCCCCTCCCACGTCTCCGTACGTACGCTTATCAACGCATCTGAATCTCGTGAATATTTATATGTTGGACGTGGTGTAGGGCGCTTGTTACTTTGTTTTGCTTTTCGCGCGACGAATAAACTTATGCTGTAGTGGCCTTGGGCGCTCGGAACAGCAATAGAAAAATTTCGACTAATGGTCAACCTTCCCTCCGCGATAATAGATTTGTTTAATCCATCTATTTCGGATCAGGGAGTTAATCGACGGAAAAGGTCTTTTATCCTACTCGTGTAGACGAGGAAAAAAAAAGAAAGGATCGGAGCAGTAGAATAGGTCGAAAAAGCAATGGAATCGAACTCGGTCAGAGTTGGCAGAACGAGTGCACTTGGTTTTCAGCGGCGGCGGCACAGAGGGAGAGAGAGATAAAACTGTGGCGTCTGCAGATAGGAACACGGGGGGATAGGTGGTGGCTGCTATTGCGCCCGGAGGCTGGCGTACGCCCTACACCAGCGGTGTTCCGCGCGCTAAAGTGCCGGGGGCTTATCCGCAGTCAATAAATGCGGCATTGTCGGCGCGAATACCAATACGGATACCGTATCGCATCCCCCCCCCCCCCCACTAGTCTGCGCAACCTCAACTCTCGAGTGTAATCACTGGAAACTGAAGTAACGATTCCAAAATACATTTACCAGGGCGTCTGGGTAGCGGGCTTTCGAGTTTAAGCCGGCGCTAGACCCCCGGCAATGACGAAGTCTTATTACAGCCGTGACCTTCTATCCGTATTACACATCAAACGTCGTTACAATCGAGTTTACTTATTTTCACGTCGAACGGCACAACGCGACACTTTTTCACAAAAAACTTTCCACGCAGATTTCCTGCTCGACTACTCATTTTCTCCTCTTTTTCTATATTTTCCAAGCCAGTCGACACATTTCCTATACGTCGACAAAGTCTGCGTCGCTATTACAAGCGAGCGTGTAACGACGTCCTCGAGGGAGGGGCTTTCGCCTCGAACTTTATTTCCGCGAAACGAGCGCTCGGTCGGGCGCGCGAAAAGTCGCCATTTACCAAGGCGTTCCTTCCCCGTAAAACTCCTCCAAGTCGTCGTCCCGTAAAATTAAGTCATCCTCTCTCCGGCGATGTTTGCCGCTATTAGGACGAGCCATGCCGGAAAATGTCGGCCAGTAGAGCCCGATGGACCTTTCCTCTGGAAATAAAAGCCCGATAATACTTTTAAAATCTCGTCTAAGCTGGATGCCCGGTAAAGAGGATGAGGGGACGTTATTATACCCGTACAGTCTCCACTTGCTGCCGGCAGCGTATTATCCTCGCTAAGCGGACCAAATGCAATTCCTCGCTCGTTCTCAGCTCGATCGCGACGTCGCGGCGCCCAGGGTCTCGGAATCGATGCCTGATGAAAACGTCTCTTACAAGTGGCTTTCAATTCGACATCTTTAAGCCCCTCCTCCTTCCTCTGCCCTCGCATCTCACCGAAATACCCGCGCCTCTCTCGCTCTCTGTCTATCGCGAGCAAGCGCCTCCATTCTATACTCCCCGTATATACTCTGCTGCGCGTGGAAAAGCCCTCTTCCACCACAGCCATGCCTCCTGCTCATCCGCAGGGATAAAGAAAACCGTTTCAATTTCCTTAATGCTGCCTCCGGCGCGCGCTTCGCTCTTTTACATCCTTCCTACTCTCTCTCTCTCTCTCTCTCTCTCTCTCCCTGTCTACGCTGTTGATTTCCTCGAGCGATGCACTACTTCTCCTCTCTATTTTTCTCCATCTCTCGGCTTTATTTCCTCGAGTCGTCGACTTTGTTCTCTCCTGCACACTCTTCACCACTGCCACGTTGATTTAGTCCTCGCTACTCCTCTTTGGTTAGATAAGTACGTGCCGGGGCTATTCACACGGCCAGTCGCGGGACAAATCGATTGTCCATGCCTTAGCCGTCGAGTTGAATATTTTTATATTCGGATAGACTAGAAGCTCTGGCCTGTAGCATTATATTTCTTCGTTTTAATCACAAGGCGAAATTCGATATACGGATAAGACCAGCTTGGTGACGGAGCTTGTTTGAACAGCCCGGGAACCAGGGGGGAAACAAAGGAACGTAAGTGAGAAATAAAAAGGTGCGAGGATAAGAGAGAGAGAAGGAAAGCGAGACTTGGACGTGCGAGGGCATAAAAAGCGAAGGTAGAAAATCTTTTTTGCCCAGATAAAAATGACGATTTCGTCGTCGTCGTCGTCTTCGTTGTCGATGGCATTACGGAAGCGCTGAGCCGGTCCAAATGCCACATACACACAGACACACATACAGACATACACTGATCGAGTGGAGGAAGACAATGCGCGAACGGCAGCGATAAAGCCGAGGCCTGCGGGGGTGGCGAGGTAGAGGGATCTGGCTCGATTGAAGGAGGAAGAAGGGAGAGTAGAGAGAGAGAGAGAAGAGAGCTCCTTGGAAAAGAAACGCGCGGCGGAGCAGAAAGAGAGAGGAGAGCGAACTTTCCGTTATATTATCGACACTTGTCTGCCTGACGACAGGCGTTCCGAAGCCAAATAAGAAGAGGCAAAAGGAAACTGCAGACTCGACACGCTCCTGCCGCCGCCGCCACCGCGACGACGAATGTAGGCCAAGCGTGTACACGCTCCTTCTCGTCCGTATAACCAGCAGCCCTTGCCGCAGAGGCACTAGAATCAGCCGCCAACGGCTCTCTTATCCCCCGCCTCTTTCTCTCTTTTATAAGCAAATGCAACATTTTCCTCTCTCTCTCTCTTCTTCTCGCGACGTTTCTCTGAGATCGGAGTTGCTTCGGGTCGGGCGATAATGCATTGTCGGCGATCGCGCTGGCTCCGCAGGAAAATCCCTGCAGCCTCCTCCTACCCCCGCAGCCCCTCGCACCCAAATGCTTATTTAATCTGCCCTGTTCTACGGCACTTGCTACAGACGAATTCTTTTACCTTCCTTCCCATCTCCCTCGTCTACTTACTTCCGTCCTCCACTCCTGCAACGCGCGGATTTCTTTTGTCGGCCTGAGAAATCGACTTGCTCGAGTAGAGTAGCGTCGTACATGAAAGAGCCGCCGGGAACAGACGGCTCGAGATTGGAAAATGCTAAGCGCCAGGGCCTCGCGCGTTCGAGATCTTTGCCCTCTCTCTCCCTCTCTCCTTCTTCGTCTAGCCCCCCTTGGTTCTCTCTGATCGTTGTTGATTCGCGCCTCTCGCGATTCGCTCATTTGAATCGCTGCTTTATCAGCCGGCCCTACCTCCACCCACCGACTTCTCTAAATTCAATGTGACTCTGTGTTAAGTTCGTGACAATAACAAATATCGACTGGGATTGATCGAGGCGCCCTCCTATCCAGCGCGAAATAATTCTCGGCGAAATTGTTTTATTTCTTTAGCTTTCTTCCTATTTTTCTTTTTTCAAATAATTATACGGTTAACGGCTTTTTTTCAAAAAAAAATATTAGAATTAAAGAAACGAGTCGAGTCTCCGCATATATTTATTTCTGCAGCGAAACTAATTTCATTTGCCGCGGCTCTCGGCGTGCTATTTAATAAATAACGAATTTCCCAAGGTTCTCTTGAAAAAAAGAAAAAAACCTAGAAAAGAGACAAAAAAAAAGGAGAGAGAAAAAAAAGAAGAAAAAAGAAGAAACATTTTTGGTGCAATAGTCGTATGCAAATGTGGGTCGAGACGAGCTGGAGGCGGCGGCAGCAGCAGTCCTTGTCTCATTCTCGTTTCTCAGAGGGCTGCGCGCGTCCCTGCTCCTCCGGACTTCCTCCTTAAGCCGGGATAATGAAAGGGATATATCATCGCGAGCGAGGGATGGTATAGTCTACGAAATCCATCGGCCCAATTACGGAACACGCCATTACGTCTCTCTCTCTCTCGTGCCGGCTAACAGGACGACTACTGGCAGGTTAAGCGCGATTATATGGGCCTATACGCCAAGAGGGGGGGGGGGGCTCCGGAGCGAGAAGACGCGAGCTAATCCGTTCCTCTCCGTCTGCAACTGCTTGCTCTCGTGTTACCTTCGGCCTCGGCCACTAAATCAGACCGCAATATTGCCGCCTTAGCTCTCCGCTAGTTTCTTCGGCTCTCCGTGCAGCTATATTGCTCCGAGCCTCGATTGCTCTCCCCGCTCGTAATGCGCTTAATCGGCCCCTGCCGCGAATCGCGATATTTATTAGTCATCGTGCTCTATGAAATAATTTCGAGCGAGACGTAAAGCAAAAGCGTTAGTTCGATCTGATTTATCAAACACCAGCGGCGGGAGGGTAAAGAGTAGCATCTGGGCGAATTATTTACTTACGCCCGGATAAAAGCGATATTAATTTTTAAAGCGCCGGCAATCGCGAGCCCCGGGAAAAGCTCGTGGCCGCGTGCGGCTCGATACGAATACGCGTATACCCTCGATACTCCAAGCCTGCCCCGCTCCCACGTCCTCTCTGTAGCTGCCACAAATTCCAGGGTTTTTAATTAAACTCCTCCCCAGCCCCTCTCTCTCTCTCTAACCACTCGGCTCCCGCGGCGACGCCAGAGGCGGCAAATTGCTCGAGTCTCGCTCCCGAGATAAACAGCGCGTGTGCAAGCGCGAAAAGCTCTCCTGCGCGCGTCCAGTCTCTCGACCCGGCTCAAATCTGAAATTTCGCCGCGGTAAAAAGGATACGTACATAGGTTCCTGCTGTACAAGTGTCAAACGCGGAATTGCATGCTCTCCGCACGTGAAAGCTCCTCCTCGCTTCTCAAACTTATGTACGCCGCGATTACAGCGCAGGACGTCCGAGGCAAAGGATAAAAGCGAAAAATTTACAGGTCGAGCGGTAACGATGATTCGCCGACGTTTTTACGAGGACGCTATAACACCGAGTGGCCCAACGTGTCCGAGCGCGTAAAGATAAATTTTTCTCCCAAAACGTATCCCTGGCTAGCCTATCCGCGTGGAAAGTTATAAAGGCGGGAGAGAGAGAGAGAGAGAGAGAGAGAGAGAGAGAGAGAGAGAGAAAGCTGCTGTGGAGAAAGCTATTTTGCCCGTACGGAGTCTTTTCAAGCAAGAGAGAGGGAAAAACAACAAGAACAACGCGCTCGAGGAAGGAGAGAGCGCTCCTTTTGAGGAGAGCAGCTCCTCACCGGCTCGTTGGCTCGTTGGGCGAAAACGCTAGATAAAATCTCGCGTCTCTCGCGCACGAGACGCGAGAGAGGTAACGAAGCGAGAGCGAAAAATAAAGAGCGAAAAAACGGGCGCGCAGCATGAGCAGGGCGTATATAGAGAGCGCCGAGGCTGCTGCAACGGAGGACGTGATGACGAGGAGGGCAGAGATGGGCGGCAGACTAGGAGGCATCAAAAATCTAAACAAGGTTTTATCAAAAGACGAGACGCGAGCGCGGCCTGTATATAAGCTGCCGGAAAACCCCTAGCGAGCTGCTGCCGCTGCCGCTAGCTCGGGAGGAGGCAGTAACGGACCTTTAACGACCTGCTCCCGGAATGGCTGGCAACGGCGGCTGCTGCTCTGAAACGAGTTAATGGAAGCGAACCGCGTGGCGGCGGCAGCAGCAGCCAGCGTGACTCGAAGGAGTTTCAAGGAAGCAACCCGTCGTCGTCGCCACGGAAAAACGTTGGGGGGGGGGGTAGGAGGTCGGGGGGTCGGCGCAGAAGGAAAAAGCTGCTGGATAATCCGGCCCGCTCGAGCAGCTCCTCCAGACTGAAATTCCTTTTATAGCAACCAGCTTCCCTCCCCCCCTCGTCTTCTCTTTTCTTCTCCTCGGCTTCCCCCCGTTCCTCCAGCCCTTTCCTTTTTTTTCTCCTTACTACTAAGCCGGTAGCCCCGGCACCCCCCCCCCTCGTCATCGCACGCTCGAAATTGTCCCACTTTTGTTGCTCCTTCCGTCTGGACTTTTATTTTAATTTTTACCGTTATTGTCTCATTTACTCGTCGCGGCTCAAATCTTGGCCCCCTATCCTCTTTCCCCCTTTACTATACCATCACATTTAATAGCCCAGGGAGGGTGGAGGGAGAGCTTACAGCTCGGAATTTGATTTTTCAATTTGGGCGCGCTCTCTCTACCTGCCTCTCATACTTCTCTATATCCTTGAACTTTGCCATCTCTTTTATTTACTCGATATCGCGACTTAAAAATTCATCAAGCCAACGCGCAGATTTTACGCCTAATCCGGCACTTTTACTTCTACTCAAATGATATTCAAAGTTGCCGCGCTTATAAATCCGGCTGTATCATCGCCTTTATAAGAAAAGCAGTGTTCGTACGCGAGCTTATATACATATAACTCGACTTCTTAGTCTTTTGTCGTGGGCGATGTATATAATACAGAGAGAAGAAGAAGAAGAAGTGAGAGGGAAAGAGGTAAGAATCTAAAACCACGTCATAGTTACTCCTTGTGTATATACACTGAAAAAAAATTCATATAGAATTGGTATGGCAGCACTATCAAAACGATAGTGCTGCCTCATACCGTTTTGTAGCAAGAGCTCCATATTGAAACT
>JAPYYQ010000242.1:0-83876 GCA_030522585.1 Anagyrus pseudococci
GTAAAATATCAACACTGGACTTAAAGATTATTAAAATATATGTAATTATTGACCTACTCATATTTTTTTTGTTTTCAAATATCTAAAAATCTCTGAGATCCGTGCCTTCAAAGTTAACTATGGCATATTCCCCCAAATTACCCTAGAGAGATAAATCGTGAAAAGTATAAATTATAAATCGTCGCTAATAGCGAAGAATAACCTTCGAAGAAACGTCCTAGCGAAGACTATCCCTCTTGAGATCTCACAGCGAAGACTATCCCATTTCAAGATTTTATTAATTTTGTACGTTAAATAACTCAATAATTGCGGCTTAAAAGTGGCTTTTTTGGAATTTTTAAAGGTTCATCTTATTTATTAAGTTGTAAGGATTAATATTGTCGGGGAAAAAAATTAAATTTACCAACTTATTCAAAATATATTTTAAATATATTTTAAGCAAAATCGCAAAATGGGATAGTCTTCGCTGCGATATTGCCAAATGGGATAGTCTTCGCTACAGTCTGCAATGGGATAGTCTTCGCTAGCAGCGACGAAATAAGGTATTCATATTGTATGTATATAAAACTTAAACATTCTTGTTAAAAAAAATTATTGAAATTTATTAACAGCAAAGCTTCATACAATTGTTCAGTTAAAAAAATCTTATTGGTCGATTGTTTCATATACATGAACTAATCCTGTATAAACTACACATTACACATGACAAATATTTGATTTATGCTACAACTTTGTTTATTTATATATAATTGAAAAGAAAAAAACGTTTCGGCCGTGGCAAGCACACAACTCCGGCCCTCAAGTTCAAAATAAGTAGCAATTACTACCGCTTGACACCGTACTGGATGTTGAAAGTCAAATACATTGGAATCACTACTTGAAAAATATTGCTACACGTTATATTCTCCTTAAAACTACAAAAAGAACGAACATCAAAGCGAGTGTTTCTATTCTCCATTAAAAAATACGTGCTTATATTGTTTCACAATGTGAAAAAAGTCCCCCTAGCCAACGTCACTTGTCATCACTATCCTCCAGCTTGATACTCTTCGTTTCTTCGTTCTCCGCATAATCCTCAGCGTCAAAATTCCGCCGTCGTCGCTGGCGCGTCCATGTCCCCGAAATCTTGCGCTCCTCGTGACTGCTCCTCAAATTGTACCTCTTTCCCACAAACACTACATCCGACTTTTCCTCTTCTTCATCTTCACCTTCATCTTCATCTTCTTCCTCTTCCTTTTTCCTCTTCGGCCGACCTCGTCTTCTCCTCGCCGGCTTGTGGCTCGTCTCCTTCTTCGGCTCCTTCAGCTGCTCCAGCTGCACCATCGGCTGCAGATGCGGCGACTTGGCATCCCGCACGACCGACTTCGAGGCCGACTCCTGCCGAGCAGTCGCATGCGTGATCGACTCGATGACCCGCTCGAAATCCTTCTCGGGGTCCGTCTCCTCCTCCTTTATCGCATTGCCATTGAGCGCTCGACTGCTCTCGGATTCCGCGGCGTCGGCGTTACTCATCGTCGCGTCGGGTTGCTGCTTGGGACAGCTCGATCTCGGCTTATCCCGCGCTTGGTAGCCGCTGGTTCGCGCGCTCGACGACGATTGCCCGAGATCCGTTTGAAAGTCCGCGGGGAACAGGCCATCGAAGCCGTTTACCCACCTAGACCTAGTCGTCTCGCTTGGGTTGCTCGAGCTCGTGTCATTGTCGGGCATTTGCTGCTGGGGTAGGGGCCAGTCCGAGCCGGATTTCTCCATGATTATCTGAGCGCTGAGGCTGTTGACGAGCTCGACGATCGCCGAGACGTTGAGCAGAGCGGCCTTCAGGTTCTCCATCGCGTCCGTACGAGTTTTCACGAGGATGTCGTAATGCGACGACATCGTCCTCTCTGCTTCGCTCTTGGTTGATTATTCCTACGAGCTTCTCTCCGGCTTGGCTTCTCGCCGCGCACTGAGCTGCTCGTGCTCTCGAGATAAGGAGTCCCGCTCTCTCTCTCTCTTTCCCTCGTCGTTGCGCGCCTTTTTTTCCGTTTAGCCGAGGCAATTTGATACCCTTGGCACGTTGGCACGCTGGCCGAAAGTATCAAGTCGAACTATATCTAACAACCATACAGCCTTTTCACTTTATGGCTCTTTCATCGTTTTTCTTTTCTCTTTTTGTTGTATTGCAACAGTCTAGCTCACGCTCCTTCAATTACGTTCGTCAGGATCACCTCGATAACACACAATTGCTTTTGTATTTAAAGAAGTTTTGTTTTTCATTTTAAATTAAAGAAATTCACAGGGGTCGTGCATTTTGTTCGACGGTCCGAGAAAATCTAATTTTTCTTCAACGTCGCAATCAATCTGAACACGCCAGCGCATCGACAACTCGCGGCAATTGTTATAGTCGACCACGTTCATGTCGTTAACAACGTTCAACAAACAGTCGTTGCTAACGGAAACTAGTATGTTTGGCGAGTTTGCGGCGAAGACAAGTCGTACTAGTCTTCGCCGCTAGCTCGCCGAATATTCTAGTATTCGCCGGAAACCCACGAAATGTACTATAGTATTCGTCACGAAATTGCCGAGTACACTTCTTCGCCGCAACTTTAGCAAGAGGTTTCTTCAACGTCGGTAATTTTAAACTTACTAGTTTTCGTTAGCAACGTCAAAACAATCGAAAATAAAACTCATACAGTATATTGTTTGATTTGGGATAATGTGACACTCTAGGAATAGTAATAGTATATTGTGACATGGGACATAAGCACCTTGTTGTTCCCGCGCATGAAGTTTACCAAGTACACTTTACTCCCTAGGGAATAATGAGTCATTATCCCGCAAATAAGTTATTATTCCCGCTCGGGAATAAATGCAGTGTTTCTCTCCCTCTTTTGTATGGAATAATTATGAGGTCATACCTGACCAGTCGAAAATGAAAATACGTATATTACAAGGGGCAAAGCAGTTATTTCCTTGCATGAATTATTAGTAAACTTTATGCGCGAAAATAACAACGTGCTTATGCCCCTTGTAACATAATATACTATATTATCCCCGATGTGTCAATAATAAACTCATTATTCCCCGTAAAATGGCGTAGATAAACAGTGCTTTATTATCTAGGAATTAAAGCACCCTTATCTCTTGATTTTACAGGGAATAATGAGGTCATTATTGACCTATCGGGAATAAAATATTAAAAAACGTTTATAACGGAAAATGAAATAAATCGCTTGGCTTGCAATAGTGTCGCAGAGAAAAAAATGAGTAGACCATCGGAATTTATCGAGAAATCATTTTGGGTCTATTCCCCGCAGGCCGACCTATAAAGCGAAAAAGTAACAATTATATATTTTTCTGCGAAATCGAAAATGTTGGGGAGCAACGGAAAGCACTTAAAGCGACCTCCTATTATACAACTTACGTACTTGCCCACTATCTCTCCTTTTGGCATTTGACTGTGTGTCTCTCTCCTTTTATTTTATTGATCGAAACGTTATTTCTTAAAATTGCCCCGACCACAAGCTGTATTTGACGCTAGAATTTGACTATGAATCGACTGATTACCAAGCGCGATTATCGATCAAGGGCATTATCGGATAGTGTATACACGTGCGCGCGATAGCTCATCTAACGTAGCAGCTGTCTCTCTCTCTCTCTATCTCTCCCATAACGATACAGATCTATCGGGGTAATAAACATGCAAATTTTGAAGAAGAAGAAACGAATTATCTCTATCCGTTTTTTTTATTATTATTTTATATAAATAAGATATATGTATAGCAAAGGAAGCTTATATTTTACAGCTCGCGGGCGCCCCCAGCAGAACGTATATCACCAGAGGCGATATAAATTCCCCGAGAGCGTTATATATTCGTTTTATCAGATCAAATTTAATAGTTTCCACATTTGGGGAAACTCGCGGGGACCGGGGGCATTTCGTAGTGATTGCCAACTTTGAAAACCAAAGACATTCCCAGCAGTAGGTGGGGATCGACGTGACAGTGGAGTAGCCAGTATCCTGGAATAAAAAAGAGGGGGTAATAAAGCATTTCTCCCCCCTCCCTACGTCATATAACGCAGGCGCGACGTTAGACTCACCGGGATTATCGGCAATAAATCGGATGATGGTGTAACCGCTGCCGGGCGTTTTTATCGTGTCCTTCAGCGGTGGATGCTCGCTCTGCAATTTCCGCTTGATTTTGCCCTCGCGGTCCAAGCGTTGAAACTGATCGATGCTGAACGGCCGGTCGAAGTTCTCCGTCCCGACCACGTGGAAGTAGTGGCCGTGAAGGTGGATCGGATGGTCGATGGTGAACAAGAAGCCTTCGAACCAGAGAGAAAGACGGTAGTTTTCAAATTTTTAGTACCCGCGATTTTTGTTATTGAGCTTACCTTCGTCGATCAGTACCAGCTCGACGGTGTTGTAAAGATCGATCTCAATGACGTGGGTGCAGGTGCAGTGCTCGACTTCGCAGTTCATGTTGCTCTCGTGGACGGTTTTGTTGTTGCAAAACAGGCTCGGCTTTACCATGTAGCGCTGGGAGAGCAGGGGAAACGGCTGCATCTTCATGCTTATGTGATTCAGCTGGGACAGGGCGAATTGATAGTCCTGGGGCACTGGGAAATCGAGAATCGATTATTATTTCGATTTATCGCTATTTAGATCCGTTGGGATATCGAGTTTTCACGCTCACCTTGGTAGTAGCCGTAAAGATAACGCCGATGGCTCACTTTATTGTCCAGCGGGTAGGCGTCGAATGTTATGAATATCTGCTGGTCCACGTCGTTCAGTAAGCTCCTCTCGTACTGCTTGAGCGAGCGCAAGCTCGGTAGCTGCACGTTACTTTCCGACACTGTCTCGGTGCCTTTTTGAAAGGGATTCAGTACCTGCTCAAACGCGAGAAAATTCGTATTGAACCAAATTTTTGCTGAAAATCATCTCGTAGGATAAGGGCACTTACTCGGGCATTGCTGTCCGGCTCTCGGTACTCGAACGGACCCGTGGGCCAATCGCTGGACGAGCCGTATTGCAGGAAGGCGAACTGATAAATGGACCTGTTGTTGTTTCTGCACAGACCGTGGCCGCGTATTCTGATCCAGTAGTTGCTCGGATTTTGATCGGTCGTTATGACAAAGTCCACCCGTTCGCCTGTCCATGTTGTAATCACGTCGACTGTGTGCAGAAGTGCATTATAGAAGGGTCTTAAACCTATTACCCTGTGGTTTTGATTTTAGAGTGAAAATAGATGATTATTACCTTCGACGGGCTCGATGTCGTTACTGTCTAAGCTAATAACGAGCAGCTTGTGGTCGTCTATCGAAAATTCCATCGGGCAATTTTCGCCGCCGGCATTGATCAGTCTAAATCGGTACCTCTGATTCTGTAATTGGAAGAAATGGATATTTTAGGAAAATGTCGATCAGTTAATGTAGATAGCTTTAAAAATATCTTCTTTTTGCAATAAAACAGTCAATATATTATTCTATTTTAGTTGTACGTTTAGTTCAAATAAATTAAATTCTATTTGTGAAATCTAATTATATTTTTCAATTGGGTTCAGAAAGTTACATCAAAATTTTCTCTTGCTTTCTATATAATATTCTGTGTCAATTGACATGTCGTTGTTGCACATGATAAAAGCATTAAAAAATGAGTTGAAATTGTACTTTATCCATCCTATGAAAAACCACGCTACTCAATAATTTTAAAAATCGAAGGCGAAACATTAATTTGTTTAAAAAACAAATCGTAAACAAATTAATCCGTAGGCTTTGCTAGTCACGTGACACGTGATATCGATTTTTCATACTCACAGGCTCGACATTGAAAATTTCGATCGGCGTCATATTCGCTGAATATTCCGGCCGGGGCGTGTCGATGAACATGCCTTTTCCGTTAATCAACAGCGACATGGGCACGTTAACATTTCGATTGTGTAAGTTCCTTATCATATCCGCGAATCCGGATGTCTCGAGCCAATCGGTAAGAATGATGGTATGGTAATCTTGGTCGTATAAGTATCTCATAAAGTTCGTTTCCCATCGTTCACGAATTATTAGAGATCCAAGAAGACCATCATTAAGTTGATTGCCTTAGAAGCGTTCGTCAAGGATAATACATATTTATTAGTATTTTTTATTAATCTTTAAAGAGACATTTCTTTTTTTTCTCTCTCTCTCTCTCTAACGAAAAATCATCATTTTATTGTTTCCCCCCAGGGGATACTTACCCACGTGAGAATGGTAAAAGTACGTGCCGCTATCGAGAGCCGGGAAAGTGTAGCGAAACGATTGGCCGGGACCAATTGGGCACTGGGTCACGTAGGGCACCCCGTCCATGTAGGGAGTCGTTTGCTGATTGATCCCGTGCCAATGGATCGTCGTACTCTCGGCGAACATTTCGTTTATCACGTCGACGACAATCGTATCTCCCTTGCAGACCTAAAAGGCATTTTTCTTATAATTCAGTACGAATTTCGAAATTAAACGTTTTAATGAATTTCCCCGGTTTCTCGGTATACCTCGATATTAGGACCCGGCATTTGCCGGTTAATAACATGCAACGTCCTCTCTTTGCCATCGGCCGGAATGCAATGGGGCCTGAAACAGTCGTCCGTAACCGCTGGACAATTGTAACAGGCCTTGCTCATCGTCCTGTACTGCTCGATGATGAATATATAGTAGCATTCCTGGGGCTGTGCGTCATAATCGCACAACCTACGACAAGGATGACGTTGCCAATCATAGGTATCGGCAGTAAAGTTTCCCATAAATTCGCGGGATGGATTGGCTTTGACGACTATTTTACATGGAACAGAGAAAGACGGAGAGGGATAGAATACAATTTTGACATTCCTGCTCGACGGGTCAATATAAATTAACATAGCTCGTAAACCAATGACGGTTTTAAAACATTTTAAAAGGATCATATGTCGACGAAATTTCGTTTTATGGCACGTAATCAAACAATCGTTATACATTTCTTTTTTTTTCTTTTTTTTTTTGGTCACACAGGCGTTAATTTTATGGAGAAATTATGCTTACCCAGTGATAACTCCAACAGAGCTAATGTAAACAAAATTTTCCGATACATTTTGTTAATTGGATGTTCCTATTTGGGTGATCTATTTTCTTTTATTGGAAATGATTTATC
Source organism: Anagyrus pseudococci (assembly GCA_030522585.1). Classification (NCBI taxonomy): domain Eukaryota; kingdom Metazoa; phylum Arthropoda; class Insecta; order Hymenoptera; family Encyrtidae; genus Anagyrus; species Anagyrus pseudococci. Next base: position 7,133 of record JAPYYQ010000242.1, read on the forward strand.
GATTACTAATCGGGGTAGTCCTAAGACGACGATTTAATTTTCAAGTTTATTTATTATAGATTAATATTTTCGTACCTTATGTTTCGTACCGACCCTTATGTTTTAATTTCACAATATAAAAAAAAACTAGATGTACGCGAGGAAAATTGTGACTTTTTTTAAAAACAATATTTACTTTAACGTTGTTTACTTCATTTAGCGTTGACTAAATTTTCATTTAACAGCGTCTTTTTTTATCTAAACGATTATTAATCAAATCAAAAATCTTGCGTTTTTAATTCACTAACTTTCGTTATCCAAGACCCAATTGTATTTACGAAAAATTCGCGTAAACAATTGACAACTAAAATTTAAAAAAAATGTTCCAAACACTTTCTTTTCAGATTAAATAAATAAATATCTAACTTCGTTTCAAAATTTGAAAAGTTTATTTATAAGACACCGACAAGTTGCAAAGTCACAACGCGTATTTCGCGGGTGCGTGTGTCGGCCTCTCTCGCGGGCACTGTTTCCTTACCGGCTGACTATCAGGTACTGGCACAGGCTCCGCGCCAACTTTGTAATTTCGAGACCCCATAGTTTAATGACGTGGGCCCCGGCGACTACGACGACGCTGGTCCGTTTTTTTCCATCTCTCTCATATTACCCTCTCTCTCTCTCTCTCTCTCGTGGATTACTTTGATTTGAATCTAATAACGTTTTTCGGCAAATCACAGACCGGCCTGCGTAAACCTTTATACGACTTTCTTATGGGGGGATGTCCGTTAAGAGATACAAGGATGTTTAGTGCGTTAATACCGCTATTCTATATAAAAAACACACATGCCGGCTGCGTTTAAAAAAACATATAAATGTTTTTCCGGTATACTGTGAATATTAATTTCTCCTATTCATTTATTAATTATGAATATTCAGGTGTGTGTTTATGCATTCTTTTTGTTTTCATTCCCCTTTTATTAATTTTTTATTTTATTACCGTTACAATTTTTACATTCATCGACATTAACATAAAACAAAATCAACAAAAGACGTATACAGACGGAGAATGTAATAATGGAATAATACTCTTTCTCTCTCTCTCTTTCTCTGCTGTAGAAGATAAAAAGACAGAGAGACTTAACTTTCCAAGGTGAACTTTTTATAATATATTACATACCTAGATGTACTGCCCGCCGTGTATATTGTACTTACGATCATAAAAGATGGCCTGAATAAGTCGTATATTTGATTTAAAATGAACGAGTACTGCGCAAGATAAGGAAAGGTAGCAAAAGTTTGCTTTCAAAGTATTTTATCAACTAGTCAAATTATTATTATTACTGTACAACTTAAAATCTTTACATAGTCGAGATTCGCATGCGATGTTTATTCTTTTTTCCTTAAAAGTATAACATACAGCTGACATATTTCTTTTTATTAATACAAAAATGCTCGTTTACATTCTGCTTTTGCACGACGACACGATCGTAAAATAAAGAACAGAAACAGACGCAAACAAACAACATTGACCGCTGTACAGAAAAACATCCACGCGAAGCCTAAAAAATCGTCAAATTAATATAATTTTATCCACGTGAATATAAAGCTTTTTAATTGCATTCAACTAAAAACACAGCAAACACTCGGTTAATTTTTAATATCGCTGCCGCTGTCGATGTCCGATACACTGTCCGACTGTGAGTCCGAGACGACGTCGTTGGTCTCGATGTAGTAACTCCGTCTTCGTAATTCCCTCAACCTCCCTATCCAGACCTTGGGCCGCTTGCTCTCCTGCTTATCCGGCAGATAATGCTCGTCCGAGTCGGAATCGTCGTCTGGGACGTATATCACTCTCCTCGGCCTCTCCTCCTCGCCGCTACCCTCGGCCAGGCTTCTTTTTCTCTCGCTCCTCGTCCTGCCAGCCTCCACCTGCTGCAGTAAGGGTTGGCTCGGCGTCTCTGCTCGCTCATCAGCTTCTGTGCTTAACGACTCCGTCTGCTCGTCGTTATCCTCCTCGTAGTGCTCGATCATCTCCTGCTTAATCTCACGGGTTGGTATAGCGTCTAACCGGCTCTCGGAAGCCTCGGGACTCGCGATAACCGTCGCCGGGGTGTCGGATGGCGGCTGCTTCGATCCCGTTACTCCAGTCAAGTCGCTCATGCACTTGCCCGATTTTACGTACTCGATGAATTTCCGGCTTATTTGCTCGAACACGTCCATTGGCGTAATTACCAGGTGCCCGTCCGATGCATTGGCGATGAGCGGCAAATCGCCGCTACTCGTCTCCTCCTCCGTCATTCGTGATTTCTCCAGGGCTATTTGCAGGCTGAGGGCGTTCACGAGATTTATGATGCAGGCGACGTTGTTCAGTGCGGCCTTTAGGTTCTTCATGGCCTCGCTGCGCGTTTTCACGAGAAGCTCCACCTGCGATGTCATTGTCGAGTTGAAAGTTTATGGTATACTTTGTAACGTCCGGCTCTCTGGGCCTCTCTTCCTTCGGCTTCTCCTACTGCACTGGCGCTTCTCTTTGCTAACGCATTTCATGAGACGACGGACGAAAGCAACACGATATGCCCAGACGAGCGTTTGCTGAGTCAAGCGGACTGCGGCTATCTTTTGAAAAGCTCTATAACGCCATGCAGCTGTTGAAGAGTTTTTACACTGACATAGATTTCTTGGGTGGGAAAAAAAAAATAAAAAACGTCTATACGTTGCTATTGTGATTCGTACCAATTTTGGTACGGCAAATTGTATGCATTCTTGAAATGTTTCGGAGCTGATTGCATTGACGCAAAGGCCTCGCGTTAAATACGTTAAAATTTGCGGTATTGTGAAAATTGAATAAATTCTCAACCTGTATACGCGTGCTGTTTGTATAAAATTTCCCGTGGCAGAGTGTGAGAATGTTAGATTTAAAAATATCTCAAACTTGTTTTACAATTATCATATTGGCCTCGAATTTTCTTTGAATTACTTCGATATATATATAATTCGTAATTTATTAGTTATTTCCATTAAAGCATCATTGCCTGCAAACATTGAATAATCTATGGGCATGTTCGAAGAAATGGCTCAAGTTTTTTTTGATAAAATTAAAAGTAGAGAAATTAGGTAATTCGAACGATTGAGCTGCAAGAATAATAAATACAATTTTTCGATGGTAGAAGGTTGGAATGTAGATCGTAATTTGTAATTTAGAAAGAATTATTAGAAAGACGCGTAATTTTAAGCAAACGTATATGAATCAGTTTGATTATTTTAATAATCTTATAAAGAATGTATGTTACGGGAACGTTTGTGGTAAAAAAAGTCCCGTTTAATTCTTATTTTTTCGTAGCAACATTTAAAAATGCCTGAATAAATACATTTGACAATAGCTTTATTAATCAATATTACATTTACATTAATTGATAAATACAAATTCGCGTGGCAGCGCCAAAAGTATTAAATTACGGTATAAGAAAGAACCACTGGAGGCATTTTCAATATACAAAAGGGAATATTAAAAAAACGCATGTCAAATGTTGTACCGTTGCTGTAGCAGTTGTACAAAGATTACAAGTGTTGTTATATCGTCCCAAGGAAGAAAGAGACTAATGAGATTTTTCTTATAACCGCGAAACGTAAAATCGCATTTTATGCGCGCAATTCGAAAAAAAAGTCAGCAGATGCGCGTGATAAAATCTGTTTACGTTCTTACACTATAGGAAAGTACTTTGATTTTATTGTTTTTAATTAAAAGTTCGTGTAATGCAAGCATCCAGTTGCTTAACCAATCTTCGACAAAACGACTAGTTAACATCACGAAAACGGCAAGTACACTGTAAAAAATCAAGGCCACCAGGGTATAGAGAGAGACAGAGAGAGAGAGAGAGAGAGAGAGAGCAATGATGGAAATCCGGGGATTTTTGATGGTTCGGTAACGTCGCGCCGAAATCTGATACAGCTCGCAGACTTTCCGGGTTCTCACGGCTCTTCGGGTGTGTCTCTCTTGCGTATCTGTTTACCCCGCGGTAACGAGTTCAACGGGGCTGTACATAAAGCGGTCGCATCTCTGACGTGATAGGACATAATAACAACCAGCAGACTTCAACGATAATGCCGTCGGCACTTTTATGTATCCTTTTTCTTTAACATTTGTATGTACAGTGGAAAAAAACGTTTAGCGCTTCTTAATGCGTCATTTGGTGGTCTGTTTAAAAGTAGGTTTTGAAAGCTGATATGGTGTGTGTGTGTGTGTGTATGTGTGCGTGTGGTAAATGTTTATTTATTTATTTTTTGCTTAAATAATTTTTCTAACAATGAATAAAATAAGATTTTAAAAAATATCAAGATTCAATAGTGAATTCTGAAGATTAGTTTTTCTCAATATAATCATGATTCTAAAGTTCTAAGGTACAACTTCTTACAGTGTCTAACAATGTCCTTTCAGATACGGTAAGCCGAGATAAATTATTTTCGCCTTTATTGAATGCAATATAAAATCCCATGCCACACATATCTCAACCTGTGGGAAATTAACCGAACGAAATTTAAGAGTATTCTTTACTTTTTTTCTCATCGCGTATTTGCATCGAAGGAAACGCACTCGAGTTTTCAATCCAAATTTTTCGTAGAAAATATAGTAAATGTTGAAAATTTTTTATAAAACTTTTCTGCATACGATCATATGAGTTATTAGATAATTATTGTTCACACTGTCTCTTATAGCTAGTCTGACCACTTTGAAGTTAGAATCCAATTTGTGAACGATGATATCATCCGTAAAATACATCCACGATTTGCATAGTAGTCTTTAGCTGCTATGACTTTAGTGAATTTATTACCCCAAGTACATATCATCCAACTTATATTGCTCCGAAAGGCGTATCTTTGTACGGCAATAACTCTGCAAGTGTAGATTCCGGTGCTTTCTGGGCTTTGAGTACTCGGGGGATACTATATTGTATCCTTCCCCATAATCCCCATACTCGTGTCTTCGGTTAGGAAAGACGTATTCATCGTCGAAACTAATTTATTGCAATTTTTTCAACTCTACATACATATATGTAAAGTAACTCGGCAATATTAAGTTTAAATGGCATTTATGTAAAATTTTCGAAATGAAAACTAATGTTACTTATACTGCTTCATTTAAATGACCAACAACTTACTCTATTACAATGACTAATATATTTATGTCCCTTTTTCGGCGTATTTCGCATTCTGATTTCTAACTTCCAATAATATAACTGTTTTGGATGCCATTCGTTCTGCTTGACACTCGGTAGTCGAAATTCTTCTGAACTACCGTGATGCTCGTTACATTTTTATAGGCTTATTAGTTAATTATTTTTATCGTCAACTGATAAACTTATACGAGAAATCAGCTAAGGTGTGTTGCAGCATCATTTGCTCATTGGGATTTCCGAAATATCGATTGGCAGGCTTTTATCAAAATTGAGCTTTATAATGTCATTCAAAGTATCTGTTCACAGATAAGTCATGGAATAGTAAAAATTGGAAAAAAATTCAAGATTAAATAAACGATTAACTATTTTATTATCTTTTGCACTTTCTAATCGATGAATTTTTATTTGATAATATTTTCTTCAAATACAATTATTACATTTTGAAAATATGTTTATTCACTTGCAAAAAATTTTCATCAACCATTCGTTTGGAACATAGATTAACAAATTAACAAACAACTATAAACATAATACCAATAGAAATCAAAGCTACAATCATAAAAATCGTGTATCTTGAACTTTAACCCATTAAATCCTGAGCCAAATCTAGGCTAGATAGCATCCAACTAACAAATGGAACCGTGTCTTTTTTTTAAAAAAAAGTACCCCTATTTTCTTATGTCATTTGCAATTTATAAAAAAATTGTTTAAACAAATAGATAAAAAAGTTGCAATTTTAAAAACCTGAGAGCGGCAATCGATTCTACGGGAAAAATCATGGCGAAAATGTAAGTAACATTTTTTTCTCAGACTTCAATTTGTTAGTGTAAAAAGGCAATAAAGGATTTGAAGAGGTGAATCTATGTCAATAATAATGCATTTGTTTATTGCCTTTTTACACTAACAAATTGAAGTCTGAGGGAAAAGTGGTACATACATCTTTGTCCTGATTTTTCCCGTAGAATCGATGGCCGCTCTTAGGTTTTAAAATTTCATCTTTTTTATCAATTTGTTTAAACAATTTTTTATAAACAATTGCAAATGACACAAGAAAAAATAGGGGTGTTTCTTTTATAAAAAGACACGGTTCCAATAGTTAGTTGGATGCTATCTAGCCTAGATTCGGCTCAGGATTTAATGGGTTCATTAACTATTTAATATTATCTATCTTTTGGAATAGGCAATTTTAAACGGAGGTAGAGAAAATATTTGCATTTTATTTTAACACGGATTATATTCCAATATTAATTTAATAACGACGTAAAATTGTTATTCATAAAGACCATGAACAAAATACTTTTCAAACCATGAAAACATATAAAAATGTCTCAAAATATATCTGCTAAAAAGATTATAACAAGTCGTTTTCACAATAAAAAAAAAGGAAGGGGATGAAAGCTTCGAAGCCGTTATCCAAATCGTCGAAATTTCGCGGTAAGCCAGAGCAAAGCATGTTTCTCTCGTGTGCTCGGGGCAAACGGCAAACGGCAAACGGCAAAGTAGACCTAGAGATGCGCGCGCAATAGGTCTTGTGTCCATCCGCGCTTATAAGCATCTCTATGCAGCGACATATGACAGTGTAAAGCCGATGGGAAGCAAAGGGAAAAAGCGGGAGTTGTCTAGGGATGAGAGGCTTAATGCTAGAGTAACGATATATTTCCCGTGAGCTGAGCCTCTCGCAGCTCGCACAGGCCCGGCTAGGCGCGCGTGCGCGTTATCGACCTGTCGCGCGAATCTCCCTCTCCCTCTGTCTCTCTTGTCGCTAGAGAGGAATAGCAGAGAAGGAGAAGGAAAACTTGGATAAAGCTCGCGGAGATGGGGATAGAAGCCGAGAAAGAGAGAGTAACGCGGTTGAACAATAGCGACCGACGACGCCCGCTATATTTCACGCCGCTCTCGCAGAGTAGATACGCTCCTCTCTCTCTCTCTTTTAAGTAGGAGGAGAGCTAGAGAAGGAGGCGGCCGGCCGCAAGGACGAGCGAGATGGAGCGAAAATAAAAGCGCGCGCTCGAGAGGCGCGCAGTCTCTCGATCTAATGCCTCTGGATACATAGGTGATACAATAGGACGCGTATCTTATACGTAATAGCGTATAGCGGTAAAAAGCTCATCGTCGTTAGGAGGGGGGAGTATAAGGTGATAGAGCGCGATGTTACTGGGGGGGGTGACTCCGTCTATAGCGCGTGTTGCGACGCGACGACGGCACGCTGCACGCATATCTCGCCGCGCACGCGGCGGCAAATAAGAGGGAGGTAGAGCAGTAGCAGTACTAGCAGCAGCAGCAGTAGTAGTCGTCGTCGTGTCGAGAGCGAGAGAGAGCAGCGCAGCGCGGCCAGTAGAGCAGGGAAGCTCGCGCAGACCGGCCGGCCACCCCTCCGCCTCTCCGTAAGCTCACTCTCACTGCACGTCCCTTCGTTGCTGCTGCACACGCTTTTACTACTGCTCACGTGCCGCGCGCACGCGGAGAGGGCCGCGCACCACTCCCGGCTAGAGATACTGCGAGAGTAAGAGAGGAGAGAGACGTTACTGCTTTGCCATATAGCCCCGCGGTCGAGCGCACCTTATTCTGGCTTTGATTAAGACATGGCCCAGTAGAGATAAAGGCACGGCTACTGCGTAGAGAGAGAGAGAGAGAGAGAGAGAAAGCGGTGTACAGGAGGGAGAGAGAGAGAGGAGGACTAGGATGCCGGAGCTGCGCGACCGACACTCGGCTGGCCGAGTTATGGGGTGCGAGTAGCGCGAGAGAACGACTCTCTCTCTCTCTCTCTCGGAGACACGACGCACACACATACAGAGAGAGGAGGCGCGTTGGAGGTGAGGCCGCCGGATCAGGGCTGCTGGTGGGATACATCGGCGAAAGGCTTCGTACACGTACTGCGGCGATTCGTTCGTAAAACGGAGAGACGACGGGGGATATAATGATGATGATGACAAAGTCGATGGAGAGCAACAACGGCTATCTCAGGTCGCCGATCATCAGCGATCACGACGAGCCGCCGGTTAGCGAGAGCCACGGATTACCTACTGCCAACCCGTCGCCGGCTTTGCTGCAGGTACGACTCGACTTGCACTTGTTCTACTTAAACGTCTTTTATCCTCGGGCTCTTACTACTTCCTCTTCTTCTCTTCTTCTCGTGTTGTTTTCTACACTCGTACGTGACGATCGTTCATATTAATGAGACAATTTTTAGAGTATATTAATTATTTAATTATTTATAATATTTTTGTTAAAATGATAAATGATAATTTGCATTAAAATAATAATTTTGACGATTTTATTCATTCATTTTTTTTTTCTTATTGAATATTCTCTTGACGTTTATACGCTTACTTATGCGAGAATAGAGAAATACGAATAACAAGTACCGCGCGGGAATTGATTCGAGCTATAAAAATGCCATTTGTATGAGAACAAATTGGAGTATTTAAAAGTCGTTAGTTGAAACGATAATCGAGCGATGAATAATAATACCACTCTTTTTCCTCTCTCTTTCCCTCTTATTCTCGAGTATTGCGTTATAGCTCTCGTTAAAATTTCAAAGATGTTTTCGGCGCGCGCTATAGACAAGTTTGCCCTGTTACAAATATCTCCCGGCTCCTCTTCCCGGGGGCGATTTTAATGCTCCAAAAAGAGATTTGCTTAAACGAGGCGAAGTTTTCTTTCGCAACATTCTCGACGCGATATAAAAGAATTTAAAATCAAGTTCCCGCGTGCGCTCCTCTATAGACGACACGCGACGGATAAGAAAAATACATACAGAGTGTAAGCTCGTTTTCTTATTTTGTAAAATTTTTTGAGAGATGATTAAACTAAAAGGTGTACACAAATGGCAATAAAGGATTATTATGTAATTTTCGTATTCTTTTATTTTAATGATTATCTAGTTTTTATAATCTTACACGCGCTTTTTAAAAACTTCTCAGCAGTAGGTATATAGATTTACGTATTCTACGTAAAAAAAGTTTTTTTTTTAAATAATTACTTTATTAATTAAATTTACTATAATTCTTTCTATACAACCGCGCGACCTAATTAAAATGGCTACTTTAATCATAGGATAACGATCATCAAAGTATAACGATTGCTATCTTTGCTAAAACGAAAACACGCAAGTCTTTTAAAAATATACGCTTCTCTATCATGCCAACCGAATCTTTGTACACACACACACACACACGCGCGCACGCACACACAAACACACAAACGAATTTCTTGACTTTCGTACTAAATTAATTTGAAAAAAAAACATTAATCCTTAGCCCAATATCTATAATCCACTCGATTAAGATGTATATAGCGTTACGTCAGTTGTCTAAATTAAACAAAAAAATAAAACAAACAACAAACTATCCTCGAGAGTAAACAACAATTAAACCCGACAATTTCAGTCTCGAGCGCGACAATCCGAGTCAAAGTTGAATAGAAAAAAGATAAAAAACCGTCAACCAATTTCTCGGGCGTTTAAAACGCAAAAGAGAGAGGGAGAGATGAAGAGAGAGGGAGAGATGAAGAGAGAGAGAGAGAGAGAGAGAGAGAGAGAGAGAGAGAGCGAAATAAATTTGCAAACTCGCGTCAAATTGCCTTGCAAACTCATTTATGCGATTGGAGCGGCGGGGGAGTGAGGAGAAGGAGGGATGGGGGGAAAGAAGATCGAAATGAACTTATCGATAATTGAGTTTTCATCGGCAACGCGGCTGTTCGGGCTGTAAATGCAGGTGAACTACGAGCGGGCCGGCTCGACGACGACGAGCATAGTGAGGCCGAGGATCGGCAGGCCCATCAGCAGCTTCGGCAAAACGACGAGCTGGACGACGAAAATCGTCGGGGCGCTCGTTGCCGGCTTTTTCGCCGTCTGCTTTTTCATACTGCTCATGGCGTTCGGTAGCTCCAAGGACTGCGCCCAACACTCGCGTGAGTACCACAGCTTTTTCTCTATCTTTATTTATCTTCCTCCCCCCCCCCCCCTTATATCTCTTATATCGTTTCGACCGTTGCGCACATAATCTTTTATAATACTTATATTATCGTAAGGGGTTTTTAATTTGATAATGATAAAAACAGCCCTGTATGTTCTGTTACTTCGTTTTTTTATATTATATATTGATATTTGTGCCCAGTAGTTGACAAGGGGAGAAAGGAGGGGGGTCGAGGAGGGCAGGTGCGCCGTTTTAAACTTTTAATTAAAAGATAATTACTTTTCAAATTAATAATCAGGGGAGGGGACACTCTTGAATTAGTTTTACATTATTCTGATTTGATAATAAATTTTCCCCTCGGCGCACGCGCGCTTTTGCAATATATTTTATGTACTTTTTAATATAATATTACTTTGGGCGCGTTATATTAAAAAGCTTTTAGCGCTGTCTAAATTAAAATTTAATTAAAAATTTCATGACGAATTAATAATGCGCTTTTGCGCGAAAAGTTTTTCAATTAATAATTTGCCAAAATTTCGTTGACGATTAATTTTTTTCGGGTAGATTATAATGTGAGAACTTGCGCGTGGAGTGAAGCTCGGGTTGTCGTAATTGCAATGTTCAACTTTTTATTTTGTTCGTAACAAGTCTCAAATCATTATTAAACGCAATATCGAGTTATCGTCGTGACATAATTCAACTGAGCGCCATAATTTTATAGCTGCCGCACCGAAATGTGCGCCATCAGTTTCGGTAACTCCTTTAACAGCATATACGATATGCTTTAGAGATACGGTGAACGATAACGTTGTATCCTTCGTCGTTGGATGTATTGGCAATAAATTTTTAGTAATAGGCAAATTTTTACCGGTCAAATTACTTTTATAAAAAGCATTAAAAAAAATAAGCAAATAAATAAATAAATTAGCAAAATAATTATATAAAATTTACCACAGAAGTATAAACGTGAAAATAAAATTTTTTCCAAATCATACGCCAATTCCACTATGTCATTTTAGCAAATAAAATTTCTCGCGAGCGAAAGTTTCTATCAGCGTTCCTCAACTCGTTTTTACTTAAAAAAAAAAAGGAAAAAAAAGAAGCGACGAAGCTGATGCCCGGAGGGTGCAAGGTAAGCGCTCATCATCCCAAGCGTCTCGAAATTCCATTTTCCCTCGATTTTCACCGTTAAACTCGAGCGAGAGAGAGAGAGAGAGAGAGAGAGAGAGAGAGAGAGAGAGAGCTTCTCTCGAGCGGCAAGCGGATATTCGTACAGATACACCGGCACCATCGAAGTTACTTGCACACTACTCCAACTGCCGGTGCCCTCGTCCCTTACCTCGCCGCGACACGGAGATTGGGCGGATATGCGAGGCAGTGACGAAGTTTACAGAGTCCCGCTCTCACCGGCCACTTCAGCCCATCGCCTCCTATAACTTCCCCTTTCTTCATTCCTCACCTTCCCTCTACGCTTCTGCTCTTCCTTCTCGCGTCTACTCGCGCGCATCCATATCGAGCGACAATGAACGTGCGCCTGTAGATGTGAGTCTGTGTGTGTGTGTGTGTGTGTGTGTGCGGCTACTCTATACACACGCCGCTGGAAATGAAGAAAATCGACGGGGAAAACTTAGCCGAGCGCTCGATATGCCATTAAAGTTTCACTTTATCCTCCTCTCTTTCTTTCTTTGCAACCCCTATAGACTATGCGCTTGCACTTGGCTCGCTAGGGTGAAAAATGGATAGAATTTTAGTGGTCGCGAGAGAGATGAAAGGCTTTAAACCTGTATACACGGCTGATGTGCACTTTGAGAGTTAGTTGGCGAGAAACTTGATTGGTTCTCGGCGAATCGCAAAAGGATTTTAGAGAGAACGTTACTTGGCGTGGATTCGCTTGTCGATATCACGACTTGTGTATCTCGTGGCGTTCGAGCAACTTTTTAATCAAAGGGGTGATGGGAAAAATAGTTTTGTCTCGGAGAACATTAAAAGCGAAATTAATATTATTTGTGAAATTATTAAAAATTTAACTGTACTGAAGTATTCGTTCTATTTTAATAATACAAGCGCGACTGTTATCTCGTTCTCTCTTGTTTTTTTAATTATTCATATTTTATGAAAATCATTAATAAGTTGTCAGAAACACGTTGCTTTAATAATTTAAACGCGCATTTAATTAAATGCTGTCATATAGATGAGTTGAAAGTTTCATGAAATATTTCAAAATACGTTATTAATTATTAATGACGCTTTTGCAACTCTGTTAGTCATTGTTAAAAGTTTGCGATCGACACTGCAGATAAACTTTTTTTTTATTTTTCTAAAACTCGACAAAAGTTATTATTTTTTAATCAATTCTAAATGTCAAAAATTTTATTAAGATCTCGTAATTTAATTAAGTCAAGGCTGTCCACTTTGGCAGACATCGCTAGCCGGACATCAGATAAGAATGATATCCTGAAAAAAAAACGCTAAAGTGACAGAAGTCGATAATACATAAATTACATTCTCGTGGGCATCAGTAATAATTTTTTTTTCATTTTTAAATTTGTGTAGTTTATTATTTTTTTTCTCCTTCTTTTCTCAACCAAAACTACGCTATAACTGTCAACACCTCCTTCACGCGGCTGTTAAAATACATTTTATTATTGGAAAAAAAACTCAAAATAATTATACGCTACCGTGGTGAATATATCCTTTAAATAACAGGAAACCCCCACGTTAATATTAACAACGTGATCCGGCCAATCTTGATGCTACTTTCGACCACGTAGTTTTACAACAAATAAAAAAAAATCATTCTTATCCGCGTCACATCGCGAATCCTCCAAAATAAGCCATACACCGCGTAAACGCGCGAAACAGTCGAGGCTCTAAGGCAATTAAAAAATTCAAGTCATTGTTACGGGCGCTTCTGCGCTTGGTGTTGTCTAAGACGGATGAAAAAAAAAAAAAGAAGAGGCGCGAGCAAAGGAATGTAGAAGAAAAGAGTCAATATTTAAGCAAGCTTACGTAGCGTACGTACGTACGCTATAAGCGCGAGAGCGCGGCGACGAATTGCGCAGAAAACGAGTGTCTCGCGACAATGAACGGCCACTCTGGGGTTTGCAATATATTTGAATGTCGCGATAGAGAGAGAGAGAGAGAGAGAGAGAGAGAGAGAGAGAGAGTCGGGTCGCGCGGTGTGGCTGTATAGGTAAAAAAGTGAGCGCTATAGGTCGTAGACGCGCAGCTTTGCATATACGCACATACACAGAGACACACATAATATTACCTGACCTTCGTGCTTGGCGCAGACAAGGCCTGTTTGTTCTTTGTCTTTTATTTCGCGTCGCTTCATAACGAGCCCGCGTTATAAGCTACTATATTACGCGAGGGAGGGAAAATATGGCTTTGTAACGACTCTGGCACGCGATCCTCTATAGCCGATGTGTTTTCCCTCCTATACTCTCTCTCTCTCTCTCTCTCTCTCTCTCTCTCTCTCTCTCTCTCTCTCTCTCTCTCTCGCTAAATTTCCGCTGTGTTAACACGCTGCGCCTTTTGAATAGCGCGATAGATGTGATATTGATATGTCGTTGCAGGCATTATATATGAGGGGCGCGAATGAATTTTCGGGAAATTTTGAAATGTTGAAAATTTAATATTTTGTTATACGTGTGTTTGGAAATGTTGTCAAATTGTTGTCGCGACTCGATTTTACGCGGTTTAATTAAAAAAGTTTTAGAGTCGAGTGTACGACTATACCTGATATATAAGCAGTTGAAACATATAATTTGTGCATTGTAATAGCATTTTTACCCATTTTCTTATGATTATCGCTATTTTTATGCGATAACAATTTGTTTAAAATCATTGTTTTTCTGGTTGTTTCAGATGTGAACGTATGTTTGACCGAAGAATGCGTACGAACAGGTAAGAGCTTTTAAGCTTCATATGCGAATTCAAACCTATAGTCCATAAAATATTAACGTCTAAATGTAGAGCAAGTCGTGCGACAACACGATATAGCGTCCAATTAAACATAATAACGTTCTTTACAACCGCATTCGAATCTGCCAGTTACACAAAAGCTTTAAAAATCATGGCATAAATTTCCAAAAATAACCAGTTTTCGAGTAGTTAAAAAAAAAAACAGCTTTCGACCACTATCACGCGCGTGTCAAAACTGAATTCCCGCTAAAGCGACACAATCCAACAAGGAAAGAGAGCATTATATGTTACAATATAAAAATGGTCTGTTACGAAAAACAAGCGGCGAGCCTATTGTCGGCGATGGACCGCACAGCCGCGCCCTGCACCGATTTCTTCCAATACGCCTGCGGCACGTGGAATCGGCTGCACGTGATACCGGAGGACCGGAGCTCGGTGTCGACCTTCGAGGTCCTCGCCGATCAGCTCCAGGTCATACTCAAGGGCCTGCTCGAGGAGCCGGCCAACGACAAGGACAATAACGCGACGCTCAAGGCCAAGCTGTTTTACAAGTCCTGCATGGACATCCGTGGGTACAATGACAAGCACTACCGCAAATTACGACAACAGACACACGCGTATTATATTATATACGTAGACAAATATGAAAAGAAAAAAGATAAAATCGCACGTTTTATACCGGTCACATATATGCATACGCTGTCACGAAGGTTACACACACACACACACACACACACACACACACGCATATAACGGTGGATTAAAGCGAGGCAATTTTGTGTGCGCTCTCTGCTCGGCAGATAACATATTGAAAATCGGCGACGCGCCGCTCCGCAAGACACTGGAATCCCTGGGAGGCTGGCCGGCGGTCGAAGGCGAGAAATGGAAGGAGCCCGATTATCCTCTGGAGGAGCTGCTCGGTAGATTGCGCGGCGATTACAACGAGGGCGTCCTGCTCGAGCAGTGGGTCGGCGTCGACGACAAGAACTCCTCGACCAACATCCTCCAGGTGCGCCGGCAAAGTAAGACCTTAGCCGTTGACTAGGGCTTCTTCAATTTTCTTTCATTATAACATTCTTTCTATCTCTCGTTTTTGCTCGTTGTCTTATCTTTTTATTTACTGAAATTTGGATACTTTTTTTTCATCTATACGCACAAGTATTCGCAATAAGCGATTCCCGTTTAAAAAAAAAATTTCAAAAATCTCCCCCAGCTCGATCAGATGCAGCTAGCCCTGCCCAGCCGCGATTACTACTTGAAGGAGAGCAGCGAGATGCAGCTCGCCGCTTACCACCAGTACATGACGAACGTGGCGGTCCTGCTGGGCGCCGATCCCCAAAACGCCTCCGACGAATTCAAGCGCGTCATCGCACTCGAGAAGGAGCTCGCCAACGTGAGTGTGTCGCTTGAGTTACGAAAAGAAAAACAATAGGGAAAACTGTATACATCAATGTCGCTGCAGGCATCTCTACCGGAAGCGGAGAAGCACGACACGTCGGCGATTTACAAGAAATTGACGTTGCGCGAGCTGCAGCGCGCCGTGCCCCAGCTCAACTGGCGCATGTACCTCGAGAGGTTTTTGATCTCGCCGATAACGGAGGACGAGCCAATCGTCACCTACGCCCTTCCCTACTTCGTCCAAATGGGCCAGATACTCGAGCGAACGCCGCGCAGGTTCGAATCTCTCGATTTCGATGTTGACTTTTGTTTTTGAGGCGTCGATACGAAATGTTGATTATTGCTCGCAGGACACTGCATAATTACATACTGTGGCGGTTGGTCATGTCGATAATGCCGCACATGATCGACGAGTATCAGCAGAAGCGGCTTGAATTCCGCAAGATCCTGCTGGGCATACTGAGCGAGCGGGTACGCTGGTCCCGCTGCGTCGAGTGGACGAACAAGAAGCTCGGCATGGCCGTCGGCGCTCTCTTCATACGCGAAAATTTTAATCACGAGAGCAAGGTAAGACGCTCATTTTATTTTTTTTTTTTAATTTTCTATATGAATGTGCGATGTTTGCTTTATAGGAAACGGCACTGGAAATGATTCACACGCTACGCGAGGCCTTTAACGAGCTCCTCGCCGAGAACCATTGGATGGACGACGAGACTAGGGCCGTTGCTAAAAGCAAGGCCGACTCGATGAAGGAGCGCATCGGCTATCCCGAACTACTCAAGGATCCCGTTGAGCTGTCCAACGAGTACGTAATGGTGAGTATGCAGCGGTAAATTATCGTGCGATTATAAAATGAATATGAAACGAGTGACAAACTGCCGCAGTTAAACATTACGGAGGATCGATTTCTCGAAAACATATTCGCCGTATCGAAATACGACGCCTACTACAACCTGCGCAAACTACGCCAGCCCGTTGACAAGGACAAATGGTCGACCGAGCCGGCCGTCGTTAACGCCTTCTACAATCCAAACATGAACGACATAGGTAAACCAAATACCCTCCAAAAAAAAAAAAAAAAAAGAAAAAAGAAAAAGAAATCGAGTGTATAATGTCCATTTGCGGGTTTTCCAGTATTCCCAGCTGGCATACTCCAGCCGGCCTTCTATTCCCAGCACTTTCCCAAGTCGCTGAATTACGGCGGCATCGGCGTGGTGATCGGCCACGAGATAACCCACGGCTTCGACGACAAGGGCAGGCAGTTCGACAAGGACGGCAACATGATGCAGTGGTGGAACAACGCGACGATCAGGGCATTCCGCGAGCGGGCCCAGTGCATCGTCGACCAGTACTCGAGGTACAAGGTCCAGGAGGTCGATCTCTACGTCAACGGCAAAATGACCCAGGGCGAGAACATTGCCGACAACGGTGGCCTCAAGCAGTCCTTTCGGGTAGGTTTATCAATATACAAAGCTGCGTTATCATCTGCGACTGACCGATGTGCTTTGTAACGACAGGCGTACAAGAAGTGGGTGGCGACGCACGGCGAGGAGCCCCTGTTACCCGGGGTCAATCTCACCCACGATCAGCTCTTCTTCCTGAACTACGCGCAGATCTGGTGCGGCTCGATGAGGCCCGAGGACGCCCTCACCAAGATACGCAGCAGCGTGCATCCGCCGGGGCCTGTGAGGGTGCTCGGGCCCCTATCGAACAGCGAGGACTTCGCCAGGGCCTACAACTGTCCCAAGGGCTCGCCCATGAACCCAACGCACAAGTGTAACGTCTGGTTAGTTCTGCTTCTATATCGATATATAGGTATACACAGAGATTTGTGGATAAGACTGTGCGAATCTGATTGTGCTTTTAGGTAATGCAACGCCGTCGGTACCAAAGAGAGAGGAGAATATAAAAAGAAGACACGCCGAAGAGAGAACGAGGATAAGGACGATGTAAAAATCTTGGAAAGTTATATATGCGCATATTGCAAGTAATCACCAGACGATTCGTATCCTCCCCGACCCCCTGACATCTCGCATATTCATATAATACGTATAAGACCCCTGTACCTCTATACACCATTACGAAGCTCCAAATGGAGCGATCGACGATGATATTTTACTATGCTCGTCTCTCTTTATCTCTCTTTCTCTCTCTCTCTCTCTCTCTTGCGCGAGAAGCTCAAAGAGCTACTCTCTCCACGCGCGTTATCCTCTCCCCCCACCCCGTGTCATCTAAATGTTTGCTGTTTTCGTCGTTATCAAATAATAATACAATAACAAAATAAGCAAGAGATGTTTAAACGCACGAGATTAATGAAAAGAGAAAAAAAAAGAAAAAATGAAGTGGAGGGTGTAAACGAAAAATTATAATACTCATATGCAAGAAAGTTTTTTTTTTTAGTTTTCGATCAGAAAGATGCAAAACGTCGATTCGATATGAGATATTCCATGAAACTGCTAATTACACTTATATTTTTTGGCTGTAAAAGATCTACTATGTACGGCACGTCTTATTGGAAATGGTTTATGATTAAGTGTTATATTTCGAATGATAAAGAAAGGAACGATGTTATTATATCTTTGTTGAAAGATTTAATCTAAATATTGAATCATATCATTCACATATCAGCACGATACCTTGGCGATCTTGCTGCTTTTTATGTAAAAACCGAATGGTAAATAAAACAAAAAAATTAACAACAATAACCAAACCTTGTACGACTATCCAAGTTTTTTTGCTTATCGTAGCCGCATTGCGTTAAACACTTGTGTGATTATTGCGAATTCGTTTAAAAGAGACTCATTTTTTTATATTTTTTCTTTTTTTTTCAACCGTTATCGCAATAATAGCTATTCCGTTGTTTATTTAAGTTTCGGCTTGATTAAACGTTCAGAACAGTCTGTCAACAGTAAAGATAGTACAGAAGAAAAAAAATCAACAACGATGCAGCTGATTCACTTATATCTCAAGTTCTCAAACGCTGTTATAAAAATTAAAATCACTAAAAATGGAATTGAGTTAGCAACATTGCAAAATTAATACCTTCAGTATCAATGAGAAAATTATTAAAAAAAAAAAAAATTATCATAGCACTATAGCGTGCCTTTCTCTAACGCTTCAGCTAATTTACGCTTCCAGGTATACACTCTACTTGCAAATTCCTTCCTATGCCAAAACAGTTATCTGACGTGTATGTAAAAGGAGAAAAAGAGGGGTAAGTATCTAACAGCAACAAAACTCAACAGCTTTTACACGTTTCACGACTTTTCTACAAATATCGTTCGTAGACGATAATACCCTCGTAATTTTTACCTGGCCACGTATATCGAGCTTACACACATTTTACCCCTTACTGCAGGCCTCTCGACCGTAAAAACCCTTTGCACAACACAAGTCCAAAAGAGAGAGAATTGCATACAGAATAGAGAGGTAGGTATATATACATATATATATCCGTATGGGCTCGCAAAATTACTTGTGCGCCAGTCGGTAATTTGTTTCATCGAACATGTGCTGCGTGGCTCTAACCGGGCGTCGTCGGTGAGGGTGGAGGGGCGGAGGCGTCGGGGCGTGTGTGGCGTTGTATTATGCGCGCGCCGCCCAGGGGGGGAAATCAGCCAGCCGGGTCTCTGTATTTGCGTGTAGTAGTCAGTCGGCTTCGAGCGCGCGTGTCGAGCGCCTGCCTCGTCATCCTCGAGACACCGCTCACTCTCAACCTCCTCCTCGTCGTTACGGAGCAGCTCCGTTTTTCCTG
The DNA here is from genome assembly GCA_030522585.1 of Anagyrus pseudococci. Taxonomy (NCBI): domain Eukaryota; kingdom Metazoa; phylum Arthropoda; class Insecta; order Hymenoptera; family Encyrtidae; genus Anagyrus; species Anagyrus pseudococci. Next base: position 26,278 of record JAPYYQ010000242.1, read on the forward strand.
CGAGAGCTGCGCATTTCGAAGGATCAACCGATGGCTCTGAGGCTGGCTCTTGGGCTCCTGCTCCTGCACGCGACGCATCCTGGCTCGGCCGGCAGCCTCGACGACGAGACCCTCGGCCGCATCGTCTTCGCCAATATCGTAAGTTTTGCACACGCTGTTTTTTTCCCCGAATTTTACACGCCTTCATTACACTGCTGGGAGCACATTGAAGTCCTTGGAGCACCGCAAATATACGTGTTTTCCCCCTTAGACGCTTTGTTAACCGTAAATTGAACAGCTGCTCGACTCCGAGAGATACACTTGTTCTTTTCTTCTTTGTTTACGCTCCGAGACACTTTCAATGTCATCGGCCTTGTGTTTGCCTCTATCTGCAAATTGACGCACATTGTGATAAAAAAGTGAGGGAGGCAGAAAGAGACGCACGAGGTGCGTGTGCGCGGATAGATAAGACGCGTGTGTGTTTTATCGACGAAGAAACTGCTGGCGGATTTAATAGAGTTTCCACCCGATACAAAACGCTCCACGCTTCTCTGCCTGCTGTATATACAGATATATATATACAGTATATACACACGCCACCCATCACCGGCGCACGCAGCCTTGAGAGGCGCGCGCGCGATCTTGTCTTTTACTTTCGTTTTCCAAAGTGTGTCAATGAAACGAACGACCCGAGACGCTTTGCTTTATTTATAGTTTTCGGCGCATCCAAACCGAGAGCCCCGGCAATACTCTTTTCGAAGTAGTTTCCATAGTAGAATCGACCGAAGGAAAATAAAACATTTTCATTTGTGTGCTTTCATTGCAGGTGTTCAGGCATGGAGATAGAACACCAATCGATCCTTATCCTAACGACCCTTATCGCAACGAGACTTCCTGGCCCGTACCATTTGGGCAGTTAACGAGTGTAAGTACTTTTCTGTTATTATAAATTGTTCAAATTCGTACTATTGTTGAAAAAAATCAATGCAGTTGTTTTAATTTTGTTCCTCTGCTTTATATTAGTTGGGACAACATCAGCATCTTCAGCTGGGAATGTGGTTCAGACAACGTTACAATCGGATAATTCCTCGTACTTATTCTTTATACGACATTCACGTTACAAGTACTGATGTAGATAGAACTTTGATGTCAGCTGAAGCCAATCTTGCTGGCCTTTATCCTCCTTACGGGGACCAACAATGGGATATTAAAAAGTGGATGCCAATACCAGTTCACACAACGGTAGCAGCGGAAGATGTGTTGGCTGGAAAAAAGTATTGTGAAAGATATAATTATGAATTGGAGCAGGTTCTCAATTCTCCAGAAATCAAAAGTTTGAATGAAAAAAATTCTGAACTTTATAAATACCTGAGCGACATGTCAGGGAATAGTATAAATTCATTAGAGACACTTGAATATCTTTACAACACTTTATTTATTGAGGTAAAACATATACTGATTGTTTAGTTGAAATATTTTTAATTTTTCTTAATGTGAAATTCATGAATATTTTATTTTAGGAACTGTACAACAAGACTTTACCTAAATGGACAAAGTCAGTATATCCAGACAAAATGAGATCATTAGCAGATAAATCTTTCACAATAGCCACTTACAATAAAATTCTCCAAAGATTGAAATCAGGTATGTTAGAATTATATATTTATTGCTAATGCATAATTATTAAAACAACAAAGTTTATCAAATTGTTTTGTTTTTCAGGTCCACTTTTGAAAAAAATGATTGAAAATATGGTCTTAAAATCAAAAAATGCCTTAGTACCTAATTGGAAATTGTGGATCTACAGTGCTCACGATGAAACTGTTGCTAACATGTTGAATACGCTAGGTTTATTTGAACCACATTCCCCTCCATATACTGCAACTATACTCATTGAATTACGTGTTAATGCTAAAGATGAGCATGTAGTTACGGTATGATATTTACAAGTAATTTCTTTATAATTATAAAATTTTATGAAAATTTACTAAAACTATATATTTTAGGTGTCTTACAAAAATTCAACTGGTGAGCCAGTTTTATTAAAACTTCCTGGATGTGTTCCTGCTTGCCCTCTACACCAGTTTGTTAAACTAACAAAAGATGTTATTCCTGAAAATTGGGAAAGAGAATGCTTGATGGGCTTTCAAAAATATCAATTTAGCGTTAATGCTAATGTTTTAATTGGTAAGGTTTATAATAAATTAACTAAATTAATATAAACCATGAAATGTGTTCTAATTACACTTATTTTCTATTTCAGCAATGTTAACATTATCTACAATAATGTTAATTTTACTACTAATACTTATCATTGGATTTATTTACTGGAGTTCTAAAAAAGAGAACCAGTATTACTTGCGTTTATCAATGGATGGCGCATGACTGTTTTTTTTCAACAAATTATCATTTTTTTCTTACCTGAATTCTAAAAAACTATTAGAATTATTACTATTTTAAATTTAAACTATACTATTGTTTAATCAATTCCCCAAAAATTGCATTTAGTTTGATGCATTATAAACCTATTTTAAAAGTTAAATTAACTTGGTTCATGTATTGACTGATATTTACCAAAAGCTGTTGTTACCTACAAACTACTAAAGTGCAGCATTTTATGTGATAATAAAAATGTTCATTAATTTGTTGGAATGTTACACAATTCCACAATTTTTGTCTGTGGTGCATAAATTTGTATTGGATGTGCATAATACTAAATTATTAATTTTGATAAGAATAGAATAGAAATATTTTTGGCATAATATTACCATTTAAATTTTTATTTAAATGAATGATAATGAAATGTACAGTTAGATTAAAGTGTGCCATTTTAAGACTGGAAAAACGCACGGCGAAAGCTATAATCTTTTGTTATTTTATTATTGATGTACAGATTTTGGCTTTCCAAAAACATGCAGTTTTATTATTGCTATTTTAATTACGAGAGTTGACAAATATAGATTTATATTTTTAATTACAGTTGATATAAAATTATTGAACGAATACATTTTCTATAAATTTTATACAAATATTGAAAACTTGTAAAAGATATTTATAATCATGTAACGAAAAATATTCTAGAGAATATTCAAATTGTAGAGCAAGTAATGTAAACCCCTGCTCTTATGAGATAAATTTAAGGTACAATTTTCTTAGTGTTATTAAAGTAATATAGCTCCAGTCTAGTCTGCATAATCAGGAATTTTATTTAATGTAAGCAAACGTACAAATAACTTCGGTTTACTGCTGTAACATGCACTTTATAGAATATAAATTAAGTTATGTTTGTAATTAAGCCTTAAATCGAAACATTTAAGTGTTTCGTACGTGATAAATATTTAGCAGGCAAGCAAAACCAATAGACATTATTTTCTCTGTATACCTATTTCAGAATTGTATTTTAAAATGTTTAAAACAATCGCAACTCAATGAAATTGTGAATTGTTTTTTAATACGACATGTTTTCGATTTATACAAAAATTGTATATTGCTACAGGATAATAAAAATATATTTTTATGAATGCAATAAATCTTTTTTTTTATTATTCGTACCCTTTACACATAACATTAAATTTTTGCATCAAATATTTCACAATTACAAAACGAATTAGAGAATTTTTGTCGATTATACTTGATACAACGTAAACAATTATAACTTAACATGATTTTGATTACATAAATCTCACTGCAACAAAACTTACTAGCTACTATTTTTTTGTCAAATTCATAAATGTATCTTTGAATTTCAATTACTGTACAAGAGATACTTGGTATATTACTATAAAAATTTTTATTATACAATATTAAAAATATTTTCATTTAAAAGTCTTTTTTACAATTCTTACAGTACGAATATACAAATATATATATATTAAAAAATTTTTACACTCTCAAGTCACGATATTGAAAAAACGGTATCACTTAATTTATAACTTCCGTCCACGCTATTGTCGCTGTAGTAAGCCGCGTTCGTTCTGTAAAACATTGAACATTATTTAATATAGAAAACATCATCATTATAAAATTAACATTTTTCAACCACACTAATCCAATTTTTTCAATTTACCAATTCAATAAACATTAAAATCATATTGACAAGCAACATGCTTAAACAACAACTACAAAATAATTAAGTAGTTGATAGATAAAAATAAAATTTTGAAAATTTTAAAGATATTGGAACAAATGTCAAATATAATACAAGAAAACATAAATCTCACCTTGATTGTTGTGTCTTCAACAACGTTTGCTCATACTATGGTATGTAAAAATAGAAAATGTGCAGAGAAAGAGAGAAAGAGAAAATAAACGTTAGTTAGTTAATATAATAATAGATAAAACGTGTAGTAAAAGTACGACTGCGGCAAAACTTTGTCGAAATGCGATCCGTAATACGATTCCGCTCGGTATTTAGCTCCAGCTTTCGAACATCAGGCTATTTTGTTTTTTCGTTAATTGCAAATGAGAAAAAATTTCCATTACAGAGCATTTTAGGAACAAAGTTTTGCCAGCACAGTCGAAAGCAAAAATTATGTCTATCAACCAAGCGCACAAAACACAATTGAAAATTTAACAAAAAAGCGCTTGCGTCTGTTGAAAAGAAATACGAACGCCCGCGGATCATTACCCGCGAATCGTCAACACGAGAGCGAAGCAAAAATGGAATTGTTCAAACAAAAACAATCAAACTTTGTATAAACGAATGACAAGCAGATCCACGCGATGGACATTTTTGTCTCGCGCGAACCGCCAACTTTCTACGTTGCAAGCTAAATAATAAAACCACAATACAATATTTTCACACAACATCAGAGCCTGACGATACAACTTACGAGCTAAAAAAAAAAATAAAAAAAAAATAATAAAAATACGCGTCTACCCAGGCCGAACTGTTACGTACCAGGAGAATAGAGGCGAAGCCGATGCGAGATAACAATTAAGAATCGTACGTGATTCGGCTTATGTCCTATGCATGAGATTGTATTTGTAATCGTGACAACAAGAGGCGACATGGATTTTTGCTTGCGCACGCTTCTTTAGGCGTCCACGGACAATTCCGCAGTGTTGTGGAAACTATACACAGGGACAGACAATTTCGTCGATTATTAATTAAGCAAGCTCGCTCGCTTAACAGCTATATCGCTTTCAATACATCTCATATTCCTGATAATCTACTGATTTTGGAAAATTTCGTTTCTTTCAACGTATGTTTTAACGAGTTTATTTGATGATTATCGACTTTCATACAATGAAGTCATTTCTATTTTGGCCGCATGAGTGTATTATTAGCAACAGTTTTGATATGTAATATTCGTTGTAAATATATAAACTTTTTTTTTATGTTTTGAGTATTAGTTACTCTGGCTCCTTTACAACACTGATATTGTCATGATCATAATTAGTGATTGAGAATGTTATGAGCGCTGGTGATTGAGCTTAAATGATACATCAATTTTGTTTAATAGTCCTTGTTAAAAAATTCTTTTTTTGTGTACATAGTTTTTTTTATATTGTCATTATAAAAAAGAGAATCATGCACCTTCATCAAATAATCACATTTTTACAGAAGGAAATCAAATTCTGGGATTGTAGGAATTTTGAAAATGTTTTGTTTGAATAACAATAAAATAATGTTTGAAATATAAAGCCTTGTACATAAAGTAGTGTTAAAGTTTCTTTCATTTTAAGGAGATTATTTATCGTAAAATTTATCACACCGTATAGTAGCCAATTAACAAATATAAGTACACATTGTACACAATATGAATCAATGTTATAATTTATTGTCAATACTTACAATAAAATATTATTTTATGAATGATGTGATGTTATCAAAATTTAATTAATCACAATGATTATTTTCATTTAATATGAAAAAACATGTTTAGAAAAATGTATATCTGTTAACAATTACTACATTGCAAATAGTCGTTATTATTTGCAAATGTATAATTTCAACAAGAGATAATTGTATTAATAAAACAGATTGTACATGTATTGATTATTTACATAAACATTTACAATAACTTCATGTTTAAAAGCTTTTACAAAATAGACTTCTCAAAAATTTAAAAAGTTAAAACCTCTTCGCAATACATTTATTATAGCATAGCCATCATTTTAGCCGCAATGTTTCTTGTTTAGTTGTAGATTCTTATAAAAATATTTTCCTTTTCCTAAATATAGTTATTCCATTTATTCTGGAAATGTTTCTTATTTACAAAATCCATTCTGCGTAATGTTTTATAATATCAATGCGCTATTTATAAAGTAAATAAAAATTATTAAGTTGATATGTCTAACATGATCAATAAAGAGAGCATTCAGTGCTTTCATTGACGATAAAAATCTCTATGCGGTTATTGACACGTAAAAAATATTGCACCACAACCTCCACCATAAATATGGAAAAGTAATAAGCAAAATGATCAACGATAACATACAGTAATGTATAAAGCACAGTGGAATTACACCGCTTTTGATCTATTTTTAAACATTGAACACGATATTATTTTAGCACAAAATTCCACACCGCTGAAAGTTTTTGTGCCGAGTGATAATATATTTAAATTCAAGTTGTGACTTGTTAAACTTGTGTATAAAAATCTTTAAAAAATCTTTAGCACTTGATTTTTTGAGTATTTCCAGAAAGTCATTGCTACCTTTTCTCATTGTTCCTTACCTCGCATAAACAACCGGACTTGCTAATCCGAAATTTGCTTCTACTGGACCACCAACGTATTTGGCAATAAGCTAAAAGAAAAAGAATTTGTTAATAAAAATGTTGAGTTTCTCAATTTAATAAAACTTGGAGCAAAGACAAACCGGAAATCTGTTTAAAGAAGTTGCTCCCATGCTGATAGCCATATGTATAACAAGGTATAAACAGAACAACAAGTATAAAACGGCGAATATTGCCACTCCAATGATTATTTCATACATATACGTATTGTCCTTTTCAACGATCTCAATCACTGTGTTTGATACGAAGTAGACGTTTATAGATATGACAAGCAGCGACAGAGCCGTGGCAACGACCTTGTTGAATCTAAAACGGAAGTGGATGTGTTACGTACAATAAGTCAACAGATATACGAACGGGATACAACGTTTCGAGGAGAATACGCACAATCCATTCTTGAACTCTCCCATGATTTGTACGCTACTGGTGAACGCGATCGTAGGGAGGGCAGCAAAGGGCAGCTGTAAGCTCATGACCGCATTCAGAAGGTCGTTCATGCCGGTGAGATCGTTGATGTCGGCATAGAACGCGAGGAAGAAGGTCGGCACAATGGCGATCGTGCGGGTAAAGAGGACACGCTTCCAGCGCGCCCATTGTAAATTAAGGAAGCCCTCCATGGCGAACTGGCCGGCGTAGGTGCCCGTCATCGTCGACGACTGACCCGCAGCCAATATGCCGACGGCCCAGATTATCATGGCCGCAAAGCCAAATTGACAGCCCAGGTAGACGCCGCCTTTGTACAAATCAGCTGAGAATGCTTCGGTGTTGTTCTATGGATGTTTATTATTATTATTTATTTATTTATTATTATTTTTTTTTTAATAAAATTATGCACTTTTTGTTGATGAAAAAACTTACCTTAAATAATTCTGTGCCTTCGTTGAAATTGTTGCTGGCGCAAAGATTGTACTGAAATGACGAAATCACAGTAGATGAAAAACGACGCTATTTCGGATTGTCGATTTTTTTCGTTTGTTTATAATAATTACGTACCACGTCGGCGTTAGTTTTTCCGAATAAGCCATGAGCAAACACGGACACGACGAAGACATTGATAACGAAAGAGACGAACAAGGCGATTCCAGCTTCGATGAAATAATACATATTCGCTTCCTTGATCTTGTTTGGCTGTCTTCGATCGATATCTCGGGACTGAAAAAAATTGAACGGATATTAGTTACGATAAGCTTAACGACTGATTAGAAGTGATTTTTATTTTAAAATAAATTAATTTAGATCGTATATTGGAAGCGAGGAAAAGAATTTAATCGATGAAAAGAAAAAAACTAAATTTGATGGGTATCGCTTGTTTACAGTTGAAAAATTTAAAGACAACTATTCAAAAGAGAGATTGTATCATAGATCTTGTCGAATCGATTTAGATTTTGAGATTTCAAGTTAAATTAAAAATCCGTGAAAATTGCCTGTTAACTTTTATTTATAATTCTAAATAAAAAAAAAAAGATACCTCATAACATTGAATCGAACGATTCGAACGGTATAGGCTGCTAGATAAACGAGAAAGTTGACACGCAAGATGACAATTTGTTAATCATTTTAAAAAAGTTTATATAAAAAACAAGCAAAATCATAAAATGAAGTCAGACATTCATAACCATAGGCAAAGTTTTACCTTGACGAGCGCACTGTGCAGGTACAAATTGTGGGGCATGATAACGGCCCCAATGACGCCAACTGCCTGCAGTAGTACCGCGGAATCACAGTCTTCGCACCACGGCGTAAACATGCCTTTGAAAACCTCCAGCTGCGGCGGAGCTGACTGGACGTACTGCAGCAAAAAAAAAAGAAATATCAAGAATAAATTTTTCTGTATCAACCCATATTATATCTTTGTCGTTTTGAGAAATGTCGATGATGAAACTTACCTCGTAGCCGAACGTTACAGCCATAACGGTTATAAGAGTACCGAAGAAAAGTTCCAATTTCCTTAGGCCGTATTTGTCCAAGAAGAGGAAGGTGAAGGTATCTACTGCTGTCAGGAGAACTCCACCCCAGATGGGCAGCCTGTTTTAATGCAACGAAAAACGTTAACAAATTTGCTCCTTTTCTAGTTTCTACATGTTTCTCCAAGCATTATATTAACGATTAATTAAATGTCAATGGATTTTAATTTCTTCGAAGTTAAACAAACATTGACTCGTACAGAATTAAGCAGAAAGCAAACGACGTAAAAACTTAACTCTTTTAAAAAGATTCTTATCGATCAATCAATAATAACGATAATTCATCGTTTGGAATAACAGATAAGCAGCTCGCGAAAGCCGCAGCTGATGAAACGGAATACAGTCTAGTTAATACACAGGCCGATCATCATTTAATTCACCGCATACCCACATTAGCCTTATGTATAATACGTGATCCGTAAATTTATCAAAATATCCACGTAAAAGCTCAAAATTTCACTCTCGATCGATCATTAATTCTCTCTCTCGTAATCCCGAACAGCGAGAAAAGCATCGAGGTGGAAAGGTATATCGAATGCCACCTGTTGCACTGACCTCTTAGCCGTAAGGAGATAGAGGGCAATGGCAGTGCCGATGACCTCTTGCATGTCGCTCCCTATAATCGCGATCTCGATCATGATCCAGAGTACCAGACGCGGCAGCTTCTTGTACTGCCGATAGCACATCTCGGCTAGGTGAAGCCCCGTCACGACCCCGAGACGGGCGCTTAGCCGCTGCATCACCAAGCCCAGCACCGTTGCGCTCAGCAGTACCCATAGTAGCTGCGAATATCATAAATGGACAGTCGATTAATAAGCTCTTTTTTTCTCTCTTTACCCTGTCACGTGTGCGAAACGATAATAAATTGTTTTTTTTTCTTTTGCAAGTCAAATAGATTTTCATTTATATCTTTATAGATTAGTTTGTCTTATTGTTACCGAGTGTTATCTGCAAGAAAATACATTAAACTGTCTTTTGTTGCAAAAGCAATACCTGATTTCATTGTATTGCTTAAAGTTAAACTAATTCAGTGACACACGTGTATTTTTTTGTTGCAAAATTGTATTTTTAGAAGATAATTTTCATAAAAACAAAAGAAATACATTTCTCAGCTTACCTTATATCTGGCAATGACACCGGATTGTAAATCAGATTCTATGTTACCTGGATCCAAATAAGCTATGGACATTAAAAATCCAGGCCCCGTGAAGGCCCATAATTTTCGAAAACTAAATACACCCTGGAAAACAAAAGAAAATTCACGTTTTCAACAGCACTTATTAAAAATATTCAACAAACCGCTCGAACAGATTAAAAAAAACTCATCGACTTTCTTTAATAGCGAATCGAGGCTCGAATATACGAATTGCTAATTGAAAAAAAATGCAGCGAAGGATTCCCCGGGCACCGCGGGTTAATCACGTTTCCCCGAACAGCCAGTGCGTACGCAAAATGATTCTCCAGGCGCGCGAGCAACAAGATTTTCCGCATTCGTTATGTCACTCGTAACTCTAGATACTTGTGTACACCTAACGCGCGTAAATAACTCACACGCGCTCGTCTTCTCTCGGAAAGACAATATCCCCCCCTCCTCCACCCGCCCATCGGCATTTTCAAAGCGATCGCCAAGTCTTTGAATTTTATTCCTCCATCTCTTATCATTGAAAAGAATTTAAAAAGAAGACGTTACTAGGAACATGCGTAGTTGTACTTGGGATTGTTTTTTTGTACGAGAACCAACCGGAGAAAAGTATAAGCTCGATATTCTCGCGTACACACAGCAACGACGCTCTTTCTTTCTCTCGCGATTTCGTATCAGTAATAAAACAGCTCGCGCAGACATTTACAAACGCTCCCGATTAGCGCAGATAAAGAAAGCAGTTATACGTTCTTGAAATCTCCAATCAATCGAGCATTGGTAAAGGCATAAAAAAAAACATCCACGATGGAAAATATATAGCTGAAGGAGAAAACAATAACAACTCACGTCCTCAGAGTCCGGTATCCTAATCCTCGCGTCGGCAAAGTACGTCTGATTTCCTTTGGCCGCGAGCGAGGTGCTCTCGTTCGGCCGATCACCCTCCGCTGCCGAGCTGTTCTTCACCGGGTAGGCCCGGCTGTTGGTCGTCACCTCGGAGTTGGCGCCCGGCTCGCCCCAGCGCGAGGAACGGCTGTCCCCCATGGCGCCGCGCAGGCACACTGTATATTGGGCACAAACACAAGCGCAACGATTACACAACACTGGCAAATAACGTAAAGAGCCTTTTGAAAAAAAAAAACAAAATAAATAATTAATTGAGCAAAGGATAGAGTGGCACACACAGACACGCAGGCAGGTGTGACGGGAAGTCGGGAGGCGCAGCAGCGCTCGACTGACCGCCGGCGATTTATCTATCGCCGGCGCGCTCCACTCGAGACTGCGACGATAATCGCTGCGAGCTCCCGCATGGAGGGGGGGGGGAGAGAATCACTGCTCTTTACGATAGCCCACCTCCCTCTTCGTTATGTATACGCACTTTGCCTTGTTTTCCTTTTTTTTTTTTCATTTGGATAAAGGTCGCGTGACGGTAATCGCCAGCGATGGGATTCGATGGATTTTTCGGTGTTGAGATTTTTATAGATTGGTCATTTTTTTTTTTATTTTTAGTTGTAGGAGGTAATCCGTTAAGCGTTAGGTCGTCGATTGAATTACCAACGGGACTGTAAAATTCAAATGGGTTTCTTTGCTGCGGCCTTATCATGCCGACACAGACAGACACACATAAAGGGGGGGGGGGCTCTTTAATTGCTTAAATGTACTGCGTTAAATTCGTAACGGAGATTTATGTACGTAACGAGACGTCTGATGGTAAATTGGTTTTTTATTCTCCGATACCGTTGTTTAGTTAATTAAATTGATTGGCGAAATGTGATTTTCATGAAAAATTTGTTTTACTGTAGAAAACATAGTCTCATATTCAATGGAAGCATTCCTATTATTAATTGTTAAACTTGGAAAAATAATTTTTACTGCTGTAGTGTTTCGTTAACAACGCATATGGTTATATTCTCCAAAAAGACATCATCGGTTATTTTTGTACAATTATTAAGTTACGTCGAGTTTTTAACGATTAAATACAAATAATCTCATGCATAAATTGAAAAAAAAAAGAAAGAAAACGCACGGAAAACTTAACAAGTATTAACGAGTTTTTAGCCAGCCGCGTGATAATTGCAACGAGCGTAATCGCGGTTTATAAATTACCCAACGACCGTAACTTATCGAATTTGTTATAAACGATCAAAAAACAAGTCCTCAAGCCTCGAACAACAGTCCCATATGAATTATAATCAATTTGTCACGTGCCCTCCGCTAAACTACTGCGACTCGACGGAACAAAAAAGTGTAAAAATAAACGTGAAACAAAAATAAAAGGAAATTCAGTCGTCAACTCAAAACTCCGGCCTTCCATCGTATACAATAAAAGCGGAAGAACGCCGCCGCGTAGGAAACTCGTAGAACAATGAATAGCAAATGACTAAAAAAAAAAAAAAAGAAACAAAAAACATACAGTCTCTCGGCGCGCAGGCAAACGCACGATCAGCCTAACGGGGCGAAAAGAGCCAGTAGATCTCACTTACCGCAGATGTACCCCCTCGTCCAACGAGTCCACTATAGCCCTCTCGTCTGTGCAACACAGAGCGCAGTCACACTCCGCCAAGAGAGCGAGAGAGGAAGAGGGATAGAGCGGTCGATGCGTACCGCGAGCTCGCGCGGGCCCGAGTGCCTGCGCTCGGCGCGCGGCAATTTATTATGTGAATCAGCCGGCGTACAAGCGCGCGCACTCGATTATTCCTAGCGAGATACCATCGCCTATCCCCCCATCACCAACCCCCCTCCCGTTCTCCCTACCATTACCTATATATCCACCTACTACTCCGTTATACGCTGTATAGCACGGCAGATGCGCTGGTAACCGGCGATTAGCTATCAATCTGGCTAAGTACCCTTTTTTTTCGCTTTTGATTTCGATGGAAACCAAGAATTGCTTGTAAACGAGAAGGGAAGCGTTTCGTTTTTTATTTTGTCATTTTTTTTTCCACCGTTAAGAATCGACGTGTCTTGGCGTTGAAGGGCTTTTATTTTAACGCGAGGTCATTGACGGAGCTGCAATTAAACGGCGGCCGTTCGTATGGAACAATCTCTCCGCGCCCTGGGGTCCGCGCGCACGTTTTTATCGGCGAACGATGGAAATGGAATCGCTAGTCTGCGGGTGAATAAAGTGTCGAGCTTGCAATAATGCTATATTGGCAATGTTGGGTTATTCTACACTGCGTGGATGGATTTGCTTATGCTTTATTCTTTAACTGTGTGTGCACTGGAATAGCGCTAAATTAGATAGTATGAGTAGCAAGAAATCCGTCGATTTGTTTCCTCTTTTGTTAATAGGAACGATATTTTTTTTATTTAATAACGCGCGCTTAGATTATTTAATAGCTGGTATAAACGGGTTTATATTTAAGTGCGATTAAGCGATGAAAAAAAGGCCGAGTACTTCTCGTTGAAATTAATATCGCTCGAGTTGCGCTTTCAAGAAAAAAATATGGGCTTTCGCAATAGTTCATACGCGCTCGGCATTATGCTTCAAGTTCAGAAACGACACCGGGGAAATCCCGAGAACGCGCAGGGATATTATGTGCATAAGGATAAAATTGCGCCGCGATAAAGGCCTTTCGACGAACTGAATTTTCCCGTCTTTCAATTTTCAGCAGGCTTGATTTGTCGTTTGGGAAACAACATTTCTAAATGAACCGTGCGTAATGAAACAGCTTCCATCGTTTTAGGGTGAGTCACATAAATGAAAATGGCCTGTTAATGCGCTTGATCTTGATTTTGCGAAAAATGATCAAGACTTAAGTGGCAATTGCACGTGACAATTTCTCGGTCTAAGTTATTTAGCTTTGTAAATTATTTCAAAACATCTTATTTTTTTCAGTGTCTTTATTTTTATGCGAATACTTGCGTGTAAGAATTTTGTCAATTTGAAAAAAAAATCTAAAATAAATAGCGAGATGATCATAAAAAAAATGGAATAAGGAAAATTTATTATCTTTTGACAATAGGACGTTATAAAATTTTACATTCAACTCATCGCATTATCTTTTTAATCATTGTTTTAAAAGCTCGTAAACGTTGTTTGTTGTATTCAACGTTGTCCTAACTTGATTTTATAATAAAAAACGAGTAAAAAAAGTACGAAAATGAAATCAGTTGTATAACACTTCCACTTTATATATGTATAATAAAAATAACAATTGCAATAAAAAAGTAACTTTAATCCAACGTTTGACAAAGTAGGAAAGCGACGATATAAGAAAATGAACACTCTTCAAACAATTTTTTTCTTTTTTTCAGCTAAAGCTGAACATAATTCTTTAAGTTCAAAATAATAGTATCATCAAAATCATAATAACTGTGATACACTGTATTTAATGCTAGATATTATAGCTTATAAGTGCCTGTGCTTACACGAACAATGATTCATACATATTTATTGAATTCAATATAAAACGCGTATGGAATGCTTCAATCGTGCTCTATCAATTGAATAGTGTCAAGTATTTTAAAACAGTTGACAATTTTTATCTTCAAATTTGATAATAAAGTTATGCAGACAAATTTTTATGAATCAAAAATCCTATGTTTAAAACTGTTATTTCTCTTTTTTTTGGCGTTTGTAATTTTTAAGTCATTAAAAATAATAAAATTTGTTACGTTTAAGATTTTTTTTTATTTGTGTTTTCTGATAAAATTTTGTTTTAAGTATTTGAACTGCGTGAAAAATTACTTGTACCATGTAATTAGGTAACTATCTAAAAGTATGTTTTAAATAATTGTAATAATTACCAAACTAAAATATCATGTTTAATTAATAAAAACAATCATTAAGGACACCTAAAAATGTTTATTTAGTGAAAAATATTTTCAAAATTCACGTAATTAAAATTTTAATTCGACTTCATGGCAGACGATTCAATAATCGATTCACAAATTTTTCGAAGTATATCATTGTTGTAATGCTTCCTCTCATATACGTAGGTCAAGGAGATTAATGAAATACAGCACGCACTTGTTATCAAATACTAATAATCTGATCTGATTAGATATGCTCTACGTGAGCATTTGCAGCTTCTGAATTATCCGAATACTTTGAAATATATCGATTGATTGACAATTTTATATAATTCAAGGATTTTATTTTTACTTATATACTTATTTACACAATATTTATGACTTGCAACACGTGCACTTACGAATTTTTTTGTCACATAAGTGTACGTTGATTAAAGCAAGACTAGTCCTACCTATGGTCTAGCGTTTAAATTATATTGTTTTACTGTTTAATAAACAAGTTCATAAATTAATCAGATACTTTACTGAGAAAAGAAAAAAAATGAAGATATCACGAAACAGCGATATACAGAAACTATGATAAGCTAATTAAAATTAAAACATAGTTTGAAAAATAGCTCTCAAGTAGTTATCAATAGTGATTTATTGCTTTTTAATTCTACTTATTGTAAGAAGTGAAGTGTCTAGTAAAAATTACAACAAACTGTTACCACAAAAATAATAAAAAGTGAATAAACTGTTAACGGACTATAACACTCGTGCAAGTGTTAAATCTAAATCTTAAGCTTATCTATATACGGTTTATTTTTGTCGACGTGTACAATAGAATGCAACTGAATATTTTTTAGTTTATCGCGCCTCGTGTTTAGATATAATTTTTATTTACACAAATTGTTTCCGATAACGTTATCAAGTACCCTAATGACCAAAAAATGTCCACGCGCTATTATAATAGATTTGTAATTATTTTAGTTCAATATTATGCATTTAATCTCACAATTTTAAAATTATTTTTAAATTCGTTTAAAAATAAAAGCTAATAATAAATTCGAGTGGATCTCTTTTTTCTCGCTAAAACTTCATTTTTACACTCCATCGATGCCGTTGTCATCGAACCTCGTTTGTATAATTTTTTTTTCATGTTTAATTAACTGTAAAATTTTTTAATTGAATCATTTTCATTTTTTAACCGATTAAAAAAAGTTATATCAATTAAAAGCATTCCAAGTTATATTGAAACAGACATTTAATTTAGTATTGTGTGAAAAACAACAAAGTTTAATATCGAAAGCAAATTACACTTATGTCTTATTAAAACAAATTATTATGTCATCATAATAAAATGTTCATTATAAAATTTCAAGTTTTAGTTTTAGTTTTCTTCAGTTTTTACCAGATTGCAAATAGGTAACTTTGATTACCTCTGCATAATTTACTGGTATTACTTGTTTATAACAACTATGTAAATTTTTAGGAAATAAGTAAATAAATAATGATATTTAATTTCATTGAAAAAATGATTATAATGGTTGTTAATTCACTTTTTACAATTTTTCCAATTTCTTGATTGATACATTAAAATAAAGTTTATAAAATACATAAATTTATGTATTTCTTTTTTAAAATGTATATTTTAGTATATTTATATATAAGACTGGTACAATTATACACTTAATAGAAATGTTTGAAATAAAAGTCCCTTAAAAAATTAACAGTAGTTAACACAAAGTTTATAGAATATTATAAAGTTAAAAATTTCAACAAAATAATAATGCATCACTGTATACAGTTGAGTTCACATTCTAAATTTGTTTGTAAAGCCTACTGGAAAACTATTGTAAATGACTGATAAAAACTACAGTCACTTAGCAGACTACAGATATGATTCCATGTCAATTAACCAGACATTCATGTATCAATTACTCAATTAGCATCGACTGCAGAAGGTCAGAGTCATAATCGCAGACTTGTCCCTGACTCAACACAAAATGCAGCCTGCTAACATTAGTTCATTGTTCTCTAAGATTGACAATTATTTAAAAGCAAGATTATCAGCAAGTCACACTCAAAACTCTTTTGAACAATTTTGATTCAAAGCAAGCATGGTAATGTAAAAGAGGGTAACAAAGTAAGCTCTTATACTCACAAGTGCTCGCAGAGTCTTTTAACTCTTTTCAATGAAAGTTGAACGAGTTGACAAGGTAGAGAGGAAGCCTGGTCATTTCGTTCTCATGATATCGCGCGTTGTCTCGCTGATAAGCGTTACGCAATTGTACCGCCGTAGGCGTGGAACATGTGCTTCGCTGATTGTCCGGCCAGTAAGGCTAACCAAAACATCGGTCGCCCCCGCACACCTTTTTCCTCTCCCACGTTAAGTCACTCGCGTCGATCTCTCTCTCCCTCTCTGGGCTAGACTACTATATTTCTTCAGGCAACTTTTAACAAAGGCCCGAGCAATCAACAAAGCCAACCGCAACAATCAACGATAGAATAACAGAAACAAACGAAGCGACGTCGAGTATTGAAAAAATTTCAGCTTTCACTGGGATGCGCGGAGAGCCCACGGGGAGCCCGCACGGCACGACGACACGACAACACGTTATTAGACTGGCTACCGTAGCTTTGCGGTCGCGTGCGCAGGAGAGAAAGAGAACCAAAGAGAACGAGAAGTTATGTGTTACGAGAGACACACAACCGCGCTCTATGCACACGTATACATGTAGACAGCTGTGCGCCAAGCGGCTGCTCTCGCGCGTGCAGAGGAGCGGGACGAGCACAAAGGCGGCGACAGAGAATCCCAAGCACTCCGAAACGTCAGCGCAGTTGCTCGGCGGTCAAGTGTCGCGCGTTATCACGAAACGGTCATGGACACCAGAGAGTCCGAACGAGTCTCCCGCAGCATCCGTTTATGATCTCCCAGCTGTGCGCCGCGCGTAAACGCGTCTCGTCACAGAGAGAGAGAGAGGGTTGCGCAAAAACGCGATAAGACGACTACGCGCGCGCTCGACGCGATGTAAAAAAAAATGTCGCAACAGCAGACGACTGAAGGCTGACGAAGTGAAAAGAGAGCAATGGTCGCGGAGGGGGCGGGGGCCTGAAGAATAGTTCGCTCGGTAAAGCAGAAGAGTCAGCTCGGCCGGTCAGGCGAACAGCTGCAGGCCGCAGTTTCGCAGATGTTGGGTCGGCGGGGGCGGAGGGCGAAAGTGAAGTCATCGCGCGAATCGCGGACCGCTCTGCTGCTGTGCAAGAGAGAGAGAGAGAGGGTCTCCGACGCCGAGGCGCACAGAGAGAAGTGGTCAGCGTAAGAGAGCCGCTGTCAGCCGCCCACTCCGTACCCGGACTTCTTCGGACCTCCCGGAGGTGTATCCTGCTTGGAGCAACTCCAAGGCGTTGGAAGCTGCTTCTACGGCCTCGAGAGAGACGGCAATTACGTATCGGGTGAGTACACTGGGCGTACGGGCCGGAGGGAGGGAGGGACAATGCCAAGCTAAACGGGCTCTATTAGAGTTAGGTGCGGGCGCGAGGAAGAGAGATCTTTGTTCGGCTAAAGAATAGCAGGGCTGAAAACGACGGGGGGGGGGAAGAGGGGGTGTGAGAAAAAGGGGATGTCTTGGAGACAGCGGAGCTGGCCAGGTCGCCGGGAGGCTTGGGCGCGCCGAGCTGGGTATGTAGTCGTGATAAGAGCGTGACTCACGGTAAGAGCACGCTCAAACGGCCGCCTGTCACACGTGTACAATTGGGAGGAAGCGGCCCGTGAAAGGACGTTCGGAGAGACTTTCTCGAGCGAAGGGGCCAGCCCAGCTCTCCCTCGTGACTAATTGGGAAAAATTGAAATCGTCGCCGGTCTTTATTCAAGCTGGACCGTTTAAGATTTACTTACGCGGTAGCTGCTCGTCCCCGGACAGGGGCGTTAATTCCATCATCTTGACCGGAGCATCTGCTTGCCTTCTTATCACTAAACATATTAATTTATGCGCGATAGAGATTACTGGGCTACGAGCGCTCTCGCTCACGGCGTGGCTTGCTTAGCATATTATGCTTTGCTTTACGACAGGTTTTTTTTACGCCTTTCAAAAGAGCGGCAACTTTTTGAATAGACCTTTTTCTTTCTTTTCTCGCGTATTTTTTCTTCTTTTTTTTTGTTTCTTTTTACCTTTTTTTCATTTCTACTTTCAAGAGTATTGATGATTTTGTTGATTTTCTTTCAGGTGGATATTGAGGATTGAGCAATACTCGATATAGACTGGAATTCAAACAAAATGTCCAACGTTGGAAATTTAGAGCAGCAAATTGCAAGCTTGCAGCTTGGACTTAATGAGAATCAATTGAAAACAGTCAAGACTGGTAAAAAGGTGGGGCCTGCTGTTCCACCAAAACCAAAAAAATCACAGCCTCAGGTTTGTTTTTATTTTGATTATTATATTTAAAAAAAAAGATTTTTAAAAAGCTTACTTTTTTAATACATATAATGTTATCAATAAAATAAAAATCTTTTTTTTTATATAAATAATATATCTTGAATCTGCAATTAATTGATAAAAGATTTGAGATAAAAAATGAATATGCGTAGAAAATTTAGTCATAGAGTGAGCATGAGTCATTATAAGTGACTTGTAGATAGACTAAAGCCTGTTGAGTGTACTCTTAGTTTAGATTTTATTCATTGTATTTACCTTAGTCATTTTAAGCTAGTGTTCTTATTGGAATAGAGAAAAGTAATTATTTGAAACATTTATATTTGATTACAGGTTCCACAGAGTTATACAATAAAAGGACCATCAGTTCCATCATACAGTACTGTTTTAAATAACACTGTATCTAATGACAAATCAACTAATTTGTATATGAACTCTCCAGCTCCATTTGTTCCACATAATATTGAGAAAAATGAGTATGCACATTTTACTCCAACAAATGGATCTGATTCTTCAAAGTTCTATCAAAAAAGTGAGAATTTTTATGAAAATCAACCACAAGATAAGTTTGATCCTATATTCAGATACGATGATAAAAATAGATATGATGATAAGAACTATTATTCCAATATTGGAAATTTGCCAGCACCTCAAGTGCCAGTAACAAATGATAGATCAAGTAGATCATCAACAAGAGATGTAGTTTACAGCAATATAGAACCAGCAATACCAATACCAGTTCCACAGCCAATTCAAAAAGAAAAAGATATTGTTTATAGTAATATTCAATGGAACACTACAAAACCTGAAAATACATATTGCAATTTACCAGCTCAGAGTCATACAGGTAAGTTTTATTTAATTACAAAATTTAAAGAAAGAGAAAAACAACTTCTTTTATCCTAATAAAAACAAAAGCCTGGATTTATAAACCTTTTTCTTAAGTTTAATTTCCATTTTTTAGATAAATTATTATTTAAGAATTTTCAAAGTTTTTTAAGTTTAATTTCCTTATTTTGTTTCAATATTTTTTCATTTATTCTCTTTTATTTAATTTATTTAATTTCTTGTTAATTTTATTTTTATTTTACCCATTATTTTAGATGATTTACCACCCCCTCCAGAACCCTCAGAATACATAACATGCATACCGGGTAATTCCTTTCCTCCACCGCCTGAAGAACTTCCACCGCCACCAAGTCCCGTATCATCCAGTTACAGCGAACTAAGACGAGCTACTTACCAAACAGATTTTCCATCCGAACCGTATCCGAACGACATTTATGGCCCGAGTTCGCAGTCTAGCTCCACATACGAATCCATTTACGAGCCAATAAACCCAAGACCACCTTCACAGCTGTCTTGTAACTATTCCGTTTATTCGGGATACGGATCAGCTTCTCAACCTCAGGGCAAAGTATCTCCTGTAAAAGAAGTAAGCAATTTTTACTAATTATACTCATCAAAATTATAATTGTAAATTTTACAAATTTTAAACTATTTATGTAATTTAAAAAAAATGTTCTTCTGCCTTGTTAGGTTGATGTATTAACAGATCTATTAGTGCAAGGAATGGAAGATAATGCAGATAACAGTGACATTTACGGAAACTGTTGGAAATGCAATAAGAAAGTCGAAGGCGAAGGTACCGGCTGTTCAGCAATGGATAAGGTCTTTCACATAAGCTGCTTCTGTTGTTACGTTTGCAACGTTAATTTGCAAGGCAAGTCGTTTTATTCACACGAGGGAAATCCATATTGCGAGGAGGACTACTTAAACACTTTAGAGAAGTGCTGCGTTTGCACATTGCCAATCTTAAATAGAATCTTACGTGCCACTGGAAAACCGTATCACCCGTCCTGCTTTACATGTGTCGTTTGTGGCCAAAGTCTTGACGGAATTCCTTTTACGGTTGATGCCACTAATCAGATACACTGCATACAATGTTTTCACAAGTGAGTTATTAATGTTTTACTTGATAACATCTTAATATTATTTTATTTATCAAAATTTTTATCTTGAATCTGCAAAAGGGTAAACAGTAATAAAAATGAATTATTTCAGAAAATTTGCACCACGTTGCTGCGTGTGTAAGCTGCCTATAATACCTGAACCATGTAAACAGACTGTTCGGGTAGTTGCTCTCGATAGAAGTTTCCACGAACAGTGCTACAAATGTGAAGATTGTGGCCTCGTCCTTTCTTCCGACTCGGAAGATGCATGTTATCCTTTAGATGATCATGTCTTATGCAAAAGCTGCAATGCTGCTAGGGTACAAGCTTTAACATCTCACATGACAACAGAATTATAAGCGAATTTCATATATAATACGCTACGTAGAATTAAATGCAAATAAAGCTCCAAAACTTTCTACCTAAACTTTTATCCTATATTATACAAGCAGCTCAATTTTAGATAAACCTTTTTTGAATTATCTATTTCATAATTTTTACAGTCTTTGCTATTAAGAGTTTTGAAAATTTTTTAATAAAATCATTTCAACAATGTGATAGTAACATAAATTTTTACAAGAATTTTTATATTATTTACAAATATAAGCAGAATAAATAATCAATTTTCAATACTTGTTTTTTTTTGTACATTTACTATGTATATAAAAAAGTTACGATCTCTTAAAATAATATGAAATGTTAAATGATTTATAAAAATGTTATATCAGACACAATGCAAATGAATAAGGATGCAGATTATGTAAACATACTTCATGTGCATTCATGAGTATATATTTTAAAAAAACATTCGAGAAATTGTACTAATTTTGAATTCAAAGTATTGCATCTTGTATGATTTAATTGCATTTATCAAATTTAAAGTTACAATATAGAATTGAAATTAAGTATTTTAGAAAACAAGCTACTTATGCGTAGTGAAAATGTGATGTCTTTGTAAGTATAATTAGTAATAATTGACTATGTTAAAATGTACCAACTTAAATGTTATACGCTTAATAAAAAATAAATCATTCCACTAAAAGTCTATCTACATGATTGAAATCTTTGATTAATGATGAGTTGGGTTGGAATAATAACGAATTTTAATTTTAATTGCGTGATTTATATATTTTATATTTCAGATGAGATTTTATTATTTTTCCCAGAGTTTTCCATAGATTTACAGAGTTATATTTATAACTGTTGATTCTTTTTCGTCACTTATCTTTTTCTACATTATGCTTTTTATTTTATTATTTATTTATTCATGTATTTTATTATGCATTCTGGTTAATTTATCTCTTAGTAATATGTATCTTTTAATATAATATATATGTATCTCTTATCATATATATTTTATTATTGTAGTAGATCACTTAGAATTTATAATTATTTCGTTTTGTATAATAAACCTACATAATGTATTTTTTTTGTAAAGTTGAAGGTATACATTCATACATGCGCAAATATATATATTTTTTTCTTTTTTGGAGTTTCGTGCATGAGCGATGCATATTAACTATGCATTTTTGTTTTCATATATCAGAAAATAATAACGTCGAAATTGCAAGTATGTCTACAAAATCAGAGTGTCTAAGTTTTAAAATATTCATTTTTAATTATATATTTATCAATAGTTTTGTTCTTTTTTTTAAAAAAAAAGCAGTAAGTTTTATTTTTTTATTATTACTTTGAATGTAGTTCAGTAACAATTATGGAATAAAAAATTTACTTTTGGAAAGATTATTTTAAACATTGGTAACATCGAGAGGAAGATGTAAAATTTATATTTTTTTTTATTTTTTTTATACATTTGTAAAAACGTTATATTAGTATTTAATTTAATAAGTCTTTCGATATGTAACGGATAATTTGTAGAAAATAATAACTTTGGTAAAATATTTTCAACATCATTTAAATAACATTAAAAATGAATTTTATATTGTATAATTTAGATTTTAAACAATTTTAAAAACATCAACATTTTGTATAGTTTAGTACTTTATAAAAATATTTAGTGTAACAGAATTTCACAATGTAAAATTTTGAATAAGGTTCGTATGAATAACATTTAAAATTTCGATGTTGAAAAAAATATAAAATTTATTGCTGGCCACTTTTACTATGCCATTCTAACTTTAGTAAATTAATTTCATAATTATTTTCCAAAATAATTAATTTAATTATTGTATTTTCAACCTTTGTTATTAATTTTAGACAAAATCTTGTCCATCAACTAAATAGTTATTAAAAATTATAAAATTTTCAAAGTATGAAATTGTTTCATCAGTCTATATGATTGAATTCAAATACTTTTAAAAATACATGACCAGCTATAAAATAATGTCTATTAAATTTAATAAACCCGAATCGGTCAATATTTTCTTTGTATAACTATAAAATTTAACATTTGAGAAAAATATACAAAATACAAGTTTTCGTAAAATTTTCTTCCAAAGAACAATAATTAGGGGGATAAAGGATGTGACAGCAAAAGGAACTTTGTATTCCTTATGCAATCACTTTGCTTCGGTAAAAAAAAAGAAAAAATAAATGAAGGGATAAACCATCGTTCGTGCACTTACTCCCATTCTTCACGTACTCGCATTAAAATCATTGCTCAGTAGCACTGCGGAACGTAAGTTAATGTTATTTTTATTTGATGACTGCTACATTCTATTTTTCTGTACTCTAGATTTCCATTTTTCGTTTGTATCAGATTTTAGGCAGATTACATGTTTGATTGATACAATCTAAAAAAAATTGCTTCTCTTTACGCGTTGACATCTCTTGTAATAAATATATTTTTGGTTTCATGATCAATATAATAATAAATTGTAATATTTATTATAATAGTAATAGTAATAATAGTGTATATATATATATAGGTAGGATAAAATGGACAATGTATTTTTCATGTATCGACGAGTAAACCGTCTAGTTTTCATAACTTTAACGATTTTTAGTGCCTTCAGTAACATGTGCTCGCTTTTTCGTAGCTTTTATAAAACCAAGTGAGCGCTTCGTGACGCATAGTATATACATTGTGCTTGAGTTTTTTTTCTTGGGAAACAGAAGGAAAAGAAAAAACAGCTACATGTACAGAAAAAATAAGTACGTTAAAGTTGAAAAATAATAATCCGGCGGTCGAAGTATATTTCCACACCGTCTGGAATTTTATATAGACATTCGCAGAAAATACATGTGTCCATTTTATCCTCTGCTTGGAGCGTCAGTTCGTTATATATTATAGATGTTCGTTTGATGTCTTTGTTCAAATTAAACACACTTGACGTTTTATAAATTAAAACGTAATATTTTTCGAATGTGTATAACACATTTAATGTTCTATTCTCTTATGTTTCACTATAATATATCTAGCATCTTTATAGATATAGTATTATGAAGTACTTTAATATAGATCATTTTGTATGCCGCGTCGGTACGGTTCCATGATAAATTTTGCGAATTTATTTGCATATACGTACAACAATTAACAAACGTCAACATCTTTGAAGATATGACTCTGCAATTAAATGCTAAATTTAACATGGAAAATCGAGCTTTTTTATCAGATATATTTATATTTATGATTTTTTTTGTTTATAACTTATTTTTCCCTTTGATATACGTATGCATCTCGAGAAAGATTTGCCATACGAGCTTTTTATAATGTTCATGTTTTTTCGCGTGCACACAAATATAAGTCACAGCCACCTCTGTCCTCACTCAAATAATAATATGCTCGCGCAGTCAAGAGTTTCTCAACATGACACAACAGACACGCCGCATCGCGTTCATACCTTAAATCCCAATGGCATATATTACTCTATTAAATATTGCTGAAGACTATTGACTGAGTTGACACAGATGACTAAAGCGCGTCCAGTCTTCGCGGCCGCGGTTAAGCTATGATCACACGCAAAATGAGCGGCTTGTCTCCATCGCCTCACCATGCCGTGTGTGTTGGAGCACATCAATGCCCCTTCTGGTTCGGCTCTTGCCGACGCAACAAAATATACGTAAACTCTGTAACAACGTATCATGCGTCCGTGAGAACTCAGTCAATACGAATTACACTTACAGAAATAGATGCCGAAATGAGCAGCTGCTTGATGTGGCAACGATATTATCTTTTTCTTCCACATCGACGTCATCGAGTATCATACAATTTGGCTGTTTCGCATGGATTTGTTTGTGTATCTTCTCGCTTAAGCGTTCATTCTTTGTTCTCGCTCGTCTCTCTTTCGCTTTCTTTCTTTTTCTTTCGCGCGCATTTATCGTCACGTAGTGACCAACGTTAACAACGACGTGCGTAAACTCTCGCATTTCTGGAAACTCGCGGAATGACACCGAGAGCCAGAGTCGACGGGCTCATAAATCAATAAATAAATAGAGGAACAACATTCTTCAAACGTTTTCTTATTATTCTTTTTTTTCCATTTTATTATAACAACATTAGAGGCTCTTGGAACGTAACGCAACAAACGTTCAACAATAAAACCACGAAAACAAATAGAAGGCACTCTTCTTTATCAATAAATTAGCATCTTTGTAACAACTCACAAGTTTTTTGCTCTAATTATGATCTAGGCCATGTCAAATTATTTAACTGTCGTTGATTATCGTCATCTCAACGCTTAACGTTCAACGTTTTATTACTTTTTTCCTACTAAGACTACGGTGAACTTACCATAATGCCTACTCATTCGTCTGTTAACTAACTTTGCTAAACCTTAGTTCTGTCTCTCTGATTCTGAATCTTTTCTCGTCCATTTAATTTTAGACAATACAAGCTACAATACTCGTGACTGAGCTAACAAATTTCTCATTTGTCAATAAATGAAATTTATATTTTCAACAATTAGGTAGAATATTTAAACTTTTACAATATTATAGTAATTTATTTATTGTTATTTGCTTGGAAGCTCACAGCCAACACATTTTTAATTCACCATTTAGTTTTTTTTTTAAATATTTTACCTTTATTTGTTTTTGGGCACGGGGCTTCCTTTTATTTTTCCTATTATTCGCCGCCTCTATTTCTTTCGGTCTCCACTAAACGCTACTACGCAGTGGTTAAGCAAATAATCACACGCAACGGTACGTAACAACGAGTAACCGATTACAAATATTAATGGAATAAATAATTGAACGAATTAATAAATAGCGACATTACGACAATACAATGCGCTTTTGCACATGGAAAATAAATGAAAACATATTGGTTCAATCGTTGTAGTTTTCACTAATAAAAAAAAAGAAAGAAAAAAGAAATATAAGAGCAGAAATAAAGTTAACAAAACGTTTGGTACGGTACCACTTTCACGTAGAAAATAAGGAGGATGGCAGTGCCTTGAGCAACTGTTCTCATTCGGTTTTCCTCATTGTTTGCTTAAGTTAAGCCTTGCTGCGCCTCTTTTATAAAGACTCGATTTCTTAAATCCTTTGAACACATGACAGATCGCTCATATATTTGTACGATAACATTATTTTGTTTTCTTTTTCTGCCTCTAACGTTCTCTCTGATCCAACTATTCCTAATCTAGCTTTGCTCGCGAGATTCATGCTTTTATTTATTTTTTTCTTTTAATGTCGAGCCTATAGTGTTTTGATTACGCATATCTTATGCGCTATTACTCGTTTGCATATAGCGACGATATAACTATACCAATTTACTTAGCTTTATGCATTATTTTTTTTAAATATTATTAAATCAATATAATAATCAATATTTTCTTTGCTTTCTCTTTATCGTCAAAGAAGATGGATTTTTTACTTGATTCTTTGAAGCGTATAATAGTTAAATCGCTTTTAATGCGTATACGTAGCCTTGCATTATATTCGTGAGAGTGAATATATGTATGTATATATACTACACTTTTGTATACGTCGTGCCTCATGACTAATAAGATATAACTTTTGTATATGTATAATATTCTTAAATGTATATAGATATCTCTCTCACCTTTTAATAATTTGCTTTTATTCTCCGTTAAATCATAGTACTATAAATAATCAACAAGTCACCGAGATTCGTCGCTGCGTCGCCTACTCGAAATTTCCGCAGATCTCGGGCACGATAACATCATAACACGGTCTAACGAAGGCAGCCGTTAAACTGCTCATATAATCCGTCAAATGATAAATAGCGATGAATCCGTCACCAGCGGCGCCATCACTTCGAGATCGCATTTTCACGACCGGGCCGGCGATGCGGCTCAATTCTCGTCGAGTGCCACAAATACGCAACTACGTAACAATAATAAACGAGAGAGCCGATTACAATCCGCAGGCACGCCTCTATCGTTGAAGAGCGGGGTAAGCGCGCGCAACGGCGACCGGCTAGTTAAACGTTGGCTTCCGATCCTTTAGGCTGCTGACCCCCCCTTCTCATAGGCCGAGCGCCTGCATTTGATGACAGGCTTCGGAGATCTGCTGCTGGCCTTGTTCGGCGACTTGGGAGCCTGTTTGCTGCTGCGGTGTGCTGGGAGGTGTGAGGGGTAGCCGGGCACCTATAGGTGGTGCATCTCCAGCACCGCCGAGACTCGCTGCTGCCTCGTCCGGAGTTAGCTTGCCAGCTGTCACAATGCCGTTCACCTTGTACTTGCCGGTAGCAGGACCTGAGCTCTGTTGTTGACGTAGAACACTCGAGGTCTTGCCAGACCTGTTGTTCGCCGTTGTTGACGACTGGTATCTATTGCCGCTGCCCCGTTGCTGCTGCAGCCCTGAGCCGGAGGTGTTGAAGCGCTGCTGCTGTCCAGTACCGCCACTGCCACTTCCGCCCTGCCCGAACAGCTGAACCTGGTTAGGATTGGGAGAAGGTGAAACGTTTGGATGGGGTCGGGTCGAAGGGGAATAGGGTGCAGGCGGGGGAGTAGGATCGCCACTGCTAGTCTTTATGCTCGAGCTCGTCGTTGACGTTTCCGTAGAGCTCGCGGTGCTGCTCTCAGTAACCGACGTTGTGGTTGTCGCCTCTGTCGGTGTAGTTGCGACTGTTGTAGTCGTTGTCGTTGGGGTCGCCGATGTAGCCGTACTCGCAGTTGCCGCCTCCGTACCTGCAGCATTTGTTTCCGCAGCTCGCACGTTACTGGGTCCACTGTTATTGCTAGTCTCCCTACTATTGTTCGTATTCGACTTTGCACTCATCGTAAGATTAGGGCCACGATAATTGTTAAGGAGAATAGCGTTTTTCTGACGCGCACTCTGTTGCCGAATGCCGACCGGATAGCCACTGCTGCTGGCATTTGCTTCTGATTGTGCCTTGTGCATGCCTCCGTGATGTGCCGGCAGCGAATAAGGCGAGAGCTGAGGACCCCGATAGATGAAGGTCGGTGCCTGATGTCCGGCGCGTGGACTTGCCGACGAGAACTGACAGGATTTGGGGGAATAGTAGAATGGTCCTGCCGGTGCTTGTTGGTGAGTCAGCCCTCGATTCTTGCCATATTGCTGTTGCTGTGAGATCCGTGAATTTGGATACTTGTGCTGTCCGGGCATTCCGTGAGAGCCTTGCGGTGCTTGCAGACCTGGACCGGTGTAAGGCTTAACTGCATAGGCCGTCGGTGATTGATGAATGAGAGGAGCGCCCTTAGCGTAAGGGCTGCTGCCAACAAGACCGGCCGCACTCGGCTTTACGGGGGAGTAATCGGGCCGGAATTTGTCGTATGGCTGAGGAGGCGGAGTAGGCAGGAGACTAGTACCCGGGCTCGCGACGGCTGCGGGATACTGCGGCACCGGAGGCGGTACGTACATGGGGGTTGGATAGATGGGCATACGGTAATGATGTAAAGGAGGATTGCCAGCATTAGCGACCTCGTCTACTGAACTTCCAATTTCACCTGCAATCTGTTGCTGCGATTGGGAAGGACTAGTTTGGTGGGTCATATGTGGCTGGAAATGGCTAGGGTAACGAGCATTGGAATTAACGGGGGGATATTTTTGAGAAGAAACAAGGTTGGGAAGATCTAATGGCTGAGCAGCGGGCTGGGTACTCGAACTTGTACTGCCACTACCACCACCTCCTCCAACACCACCGCCACCTCCACTATCGGATGTGATGCTGTTGTTTGACTGCAGTTGCTCCGCATGGCTAGATGTCGTACGAGATTCCTATGGATCGAGTTACGATAAATAAATGTGCTTTTAATTTATTTAATAATTCACAGGATAAGGACTTTGGAGAAAGGAGCTGGAAAAAATATTCTAAATGAGTAAAATAATTCTATTGGACAGGTTCTTAAAAACTGGAAATAAATTACTTGATAATCAAGTAGCCAATTTTTCTACTGGAGTAATATTACTTATTACATCAAATAGTGAAGAAGGAATAAATTATTTTATCGCATATCACTTAAGTAAAATTAATGACTTATTACTAAAAGAGCAAATAACATTATTTCTTAGATTAAATTAGTAAATACAACTCAACCTACCTCCGGCTGATTAACTTGGGACTCGCCGACTTGTCCAGTTAGATCCGTAGTGTACAAACGCAGTGGTTGATCGGACGTGATAGTGAGTCCATGATGTGGCGCAGGAGCATGTTGCGGATGTGACGGATAGGCAAAATAGATGGGCTCAATCTGGGGTGGCGGCGGTGGTGGTCCGTGAGGCGCTGTAGTGGCCGCCATAGCAGCGGGATGATGATGCGCACTAGGGCTGTAGAAGTGCGTTTGGAAATGGGATGGCGAGGGACCCATGGATGGGCCGGAGGCTGGGCTTGCTGCTCCCGCTGGTCCTGTAGCGCTGGACCCGCTGCCGGTGCCGCCGTTGCCCGAGCCATTACCACTGCTGCCAGCAGTCTGTGTCTGGGGTCCGTTACTCGTAAACAGAAATTGTGGCGCCCCGGTGGCAGTCGTCCCTTGGTAGTACGGCTCATACTAAACAAAACGAACGCTTGGCATTAGTTGAAATTGATAAAGCTGATAAATTTGGAAAAAACATCGAGTGGCGTGAAAAATAATTGTGTTTATCTTAGTATATTGAGTAAACAATTAAATACTGAAAATTATGTATTTAAATATAAAGAATTTTTAAAATAAATGGAGATTTTAAAAATTAATTTTACAGTGATTGCAATTATTTTCTTATAGAAAGTAAAGCTAATTGTTACAAAATGCAATTATTGGACATTTGCACCAAAACTTAAAATAGAAGCTACTTTGTAAGTTACAATTAGAATTGTGAGAAAAATTCTTCATTTTTATTAAATTAGAGCAGAGTTTTTTAATTGGTATACTGCAAATCTCATTTTGAATTCAATAAAATTTGTTTTATATGGAACATATAATTTTTAAAAAATTACTACATAAGATAACAATGATATATTATGTAGTTTGTTTATGATGAAAATTATAGCCAAATTACTTGTGCAAAGATCCAACTAAAATAATAAAATAATAAATTAAAAAATTTAATATAGAAATTAAAGACAAATTTTGTAGGCAATTTGTGTACACTTATAAATAACAAAAAAAATGTTATGTATGTGTAAAAAATAATGTAAATACAAATATTATATTCTATTCTGATGAAAAATAAAATATCACAGAGAAGTTGATGTAGATCTGCATCTAGTTGCTTGAAAGCTAATTAAAAAGAATTTGTAAATTTTTCGAATAAAAATAATATCACACAAAATAACGATTGTTGGGGCGCATGCAACATTTGATGGCATGCTATAAGTGCAGTTAGAGAAAGAAAAAATAAATAGTAAGTCTGCGAGTATCTCCGTGCATGCTTGACACGTGTGTAGCTGCATTAACCAAGTACCTTTAGACCTCAATACTGTATAGCGTCGAGAAGAACGTAAGTAGGCATTTGCTGAGGATTGGGTAGAAACGCCGGTGGTATTGCTTCCCCCATAAGACTGTTTGTCTGTCAAACCGCAACCGTAACGACAACTCATTTAAATCAACAAATACAAGTGAAACCATTCTCTTTTTACTTTCTTTTTTTTATTTGTTATCTGCCTTTATATGGCAACCCAACACGCTATTTTCTTATGTCTCGTTAAACGACACAATCACCAGTGAGTGGTTCAAGAAAAATAGGGGGACACAAGAACTCTCACAGAAGCAAAGATGAACTTACCGGCATCGGGGAATACTGATACTGTTGCGGCACATACATTGAGGGCGCCGGCACCGGATACATCATAGGTGCGAATGTCTGATGACCGGCGGTAGCTTGAGGCCCTAGGAAAGGAGAGATAATTCACGTTGCAGACAAGTTGCAAGAAAGATTCGCAAAAGAAGAAAGAAGTGAAACACTCTCAAGTGCGTAATTCATGCTTTAACACTTTTCTTTGTCAATGACAAACAAGCAATAATTAAATCAAGTACCAAAGACTCCTGCTGCTTGATACAGTGCTGTTGGATCTGTTGGAGGAGCTATAGCTGCCCCTGGTGCTGGGGCCCCTGTGTTGTAAAACGTCATGCCGTTCTGATAAGGTAGGCCAATGCCTAAAAAATGTAGAAATATAATTGAATAGCAATAAATACATTTATTGGACAAACATTAAATTATAGTTAATGGGACTTCTTACCATTTGTATAATAAAATGTACTTGTGGGTGCAGCAGGAGGCGATCCTGTTCCTCCATCAAATGATCGATTGAATGGCTGTTTCTTGATCGCAGGAGCAATATTTAGTTTCCTTTCTCTAAGTATAATACACTCGGACTGAAATTTTTTAAAGGTATCTATTAAAATATTATTATTATTATTGCAAAACTAAAAGACATTATTTATAATGTAGATCCTCAACTTTGAAGTATCATACGCATCATAGTAGTATTAAGAGAAATTACCTCTTGTTGAAGACGCTTGGCCTCTTCCTCAGTTTCAAATGTAACAAAACCATAGCCCTTTGAAACACCCCCTCGATCTGCAATAATTTTTGTAGCCTTAACATTTCCGTAAGCAGAAAAGAGCTGAGCCAGTTCTGCCTCGCTTGTGCTTGCTGATATTCCACCAACAAAAATTCGATTTGGCACAAGAGTGCCAAATTTTGGTGCTGCCATGGCAGCTAAGCTTGCAGCAGAAGCTGGGCTGGAAGCTGGACTGGAGCCTTCTGTGCCCCCTGTTGACGAAGCCTGAAACAAAACAAATCAAAACATTAACTTTCTATCATGCGAAACACATATAAACAAAAAAGAACTAAACTGGTTATCAAGTAGTCCAATGTTATTCAAGTGGCCAAACCAACAAATAACTCATCAAAAATTGTAATAAGAAAGCTGTTGTTTGCAAAAAAAAAAGATGTAAATCTGTTGATGAGTTCAGTGCGAATAGTGTCCATAATAGAAAGATGAAGAAGAATAAGATTGAGGAGAGAAGATGAATAAATACCTGGCAGGAAAACAATGACTGTACAGTTTGGGGTATTCAAATGAAATTGAAAAAGCGCTCGGTCGACATTATCTCGGCGAATTGATGCCGTAGCTGGCGAACGGACCCGGGGCCCGCGAGAGAGGATGCGACGGCAAGAAAATCAGCGGTAACCGGGAAAAAGTTGCGCCGGGCAGGAGTGTGAAGCTCGGCGCGTCTGGCCTCATGCCTCTTGGCAAACAAAACTCAAGCGGACGCGAGGGGAAACAGTTGACTGGAGGTGCGCGCGGCCATGAGTTGTTTCGTCGGGCGGACTTCAGACGTCCGAATAAGAGAAAGAGAGAGATAAGGAGCTCGGCGGTGCTCCTCGGGGAGACGAGGAGGTAGAGGACCGCGCGCGTGAGGGGACACGCAGCGATGGCCGCGTCGGGAATAAAACGTGCGGTAAGGTAGGTAGTTGGTAGCAGCAGCAAGAGCGCGCACGAGACTGACAGTGGCAGTGATATAGAAAGAGAGACAGAGAGAGGGAGAAAGAAAGAGAGAGCAGCAAAGGTGCGCGCGCGCGCAAACTACGAATCATCCCATGTCTCTCGGGCGCACGGAGAGAGTCGCGTTTTTCCCTGCATGCACTTCAATGGTATATAACACGCTCGTGTCTCGCCTGCAGCCTCTTGCTTGCTACTGCTCTATACACGCGTTATCGCGTGGAGAACGCGTGCACGCTAGGAGAGGCCCTTTCAGCCTCGCACGCGCTTCGATCTGCACGAGGAGGGGACGACGATGATGATGCTGCTCGTGAAGATGGGGGTAGCGAAAAAACACGAGCATTGCAAGACTGGCTTTGAAGGGGAAAACAAAACACTAGAGCGCGTCGTCTTGAGAGAAATGAGAGAGAGAGAGAGAGAGGGATAGCGAAGTTAAAGAAACGTAGTAAAGGAAGAGAGGACGCGAGTGGTATGCGAGAGAGAGAAAGAGAGAGAGCTGATGAAAATGAGGGAGAAGGAGAGAGCATGAGCGAGGCTCTCGGCGGATGGACTCACCATCTTCGGCTGGGACGGTCGCACGGCTGGCGAATCCATGGGTGCTCGAGCAGTGGCAGCAGCAGCAAGCCGCGGCAGGAACGGCAGCGGCGGCCTGCAGGAGGAGCAGCGGGTCTCTTCTCTCGCAGGTGCGCAAGAGCTCGACGACGCTCTGCTGCTGCTGCTTCTTACGGAGGGGGAGCAGCAAAGTGGGACAGGGGCCGGGGGAGGGGCGCAAGCTCGGCGCCGTCGTCAGCTGCTGCCCGATGCAGCCAGCGTCTCTCTCTCTCTCTCTCTCTCTCTCTGCCTCGCTATCCGCTGCAACGCCGCAAGCAAGCCGGAGAGAGAAACGCACTCGGCTGCTCTGCTGCCGTTGCACTCGCTCTCTCTGCTCTCGGAGCGACAACGCTCTCTCTCTCTACACACTCCTCCTCGACAGCCCTCCGTCCAGAGCAACAGCAGCGCGTACAACCACGCGCGCAGAGCGAGATAGAGAGCGAGCTATAGGCTATTAGCCCCTCTCCGCAGGTGACGCTGCACACTAGCCCCGCGGCGGCGCGTCCTGCGACAGCAACAACACCGCGTCAACGTCGACGTCGTCGTCGTCGTTGCTCTCCTACGCGCCAGTCGCGTGCCTCTTTCGCTCTCCCACCCTCTCGGTGCAGCTCTCGCGGCGACGCTCGTCGTCGTCCTCGCGTGCGCGCGTCCCCGTCGTTCGGGCTCGGTGTCGCGCAGAGCAGCGCTGGGCTGGCTGGGGGGGCCCCGTCGATTATTCTGATGTCGGCGCGGTGTGTGCGTCCTCCGCCTGTCTCCTCGGGTCGCGCGCGCCTACGAACACGCGCTACACGCAGTCTGAGCGACCGCGAGCGACACTGGCCTCCCAGTGCACCAGCAGCCAACGTCGGCAGGCAGCACTGCCTCTCTCTCTCTCTCTCTTTCTCTCTGACACTACACAACCCGCCCTCCGACCCCCTCTCTCTTTCTACACCAGCAAAGGCTCTTACTCTTTTCCGCACTCCCTCGTATCAGAGAATTACCTGCATGCCCGTGTCTGCGTGTATGCGTGCCCTCCCCTTCCAACGCTCATCTGCCCCTCTCTCCCGTCCCGACACCCACTTTTATAGCTCCCCCAAAACACCTATATATCATCGCTTGCAAACGCGAGAAAGAGCGAGAGAGAAAGAA
Organism: Anagyrus pseudococci; assembly: GCA_030522585.1. Taxonomy (NCBI): domain Eukaryota; kingdom Metazoa; phylum Arthropoda; class Insecta; order Hymenoptera; family Encyrtidae; genus Anagyrus; species Anagyrus pseudococci. The sequence goes on from JAPYYQ010000242.1 coordinate 60,757, forward strand.
GCGCGACCGCCGCGGGGATATCGCTCCTCTGCTTTTGCAAGATGGCTGGCGCGCGGCAAAGCCAAACGAGAACGAGTCCAGGATTATTCTGTTATACGCGGCGAGAGCAATATACCTTCGTAGGTATATACTTGCTGTTCGCGACAAGCACGCGATTAGAGTACAAGCTATTTAGATTAGGATAAAATTTGCGCCGTCGCTTATGAACTGTACAACGCGATTATTTTCTTCTATCCGTCTCCTTCGCTCTCCTTTTTATTGCTATCACTCAAAATTTCAAGCAGTTGCAATTTTGCAAGACATCCGCTTTAGGCTGGTTCGAAGTATCGAAATAACGAACACGTGCTTTGATATGGCTTTATTTTGTCATTCTATATCTTTCAATGTTTTTCATTGGAATGAGTCTGTTTTCGAGGAATTTTCGAAATTTCCGGGAACATGGGTATCACATACCTGCGCGCATCAAGCTTGATACGAGGCACTAATTCGTTTCAACAGTTGCCAAGCTTTTCTGTATTTACTACGATCAAGATATTCTTATTTGCGTATATCACACGTTTTTTCTCCAAATAATAACTCCAAATTTAGAATCCGACATCATTTTTAATGAAAAATATTGCTCATTATTCTGAATAAAAATCATGAAAAAGTAAGGGCAGTATAGTAAAAGTATACGTAAAAATTTAATACATTTTTTAGTAATAATTTAGCAGATTTTTTCCTACACTTTTGTAATCTAAAGCATAATTTTGAAAATCTCACATTCCAAAACAAACAGCTGATAAGAGCATTCATAATTCATTGAGCCGTAATAGTAAAATAATAGCTTTCACATTACAAACTGCTCCCAACGACATATTATACCTATATTTACCGTAAAATTCTTCTTAATTCAGTACGCGTGGAACTGACTAAATTCCGCAAAATTAACTTGTATTTGGAAAATGTTTGTCTTTAATTTCTTTTTTGTTTTCAAGGCACGCGCGCAAATAGTGAAATACTGAAATCAGAGATTTTTGTTAAATATTACTTTGTACATTTTTTTGTCTATAAAAAATGCGAATAAAAATGTTTACCACGAGATTTAAAAAGATTAAAACTGTAAAGCGTCATTCGAGTTCAGTAAGTAAGCAATAAAGCCCAATATCAAATTGCTTTTCGACGTTACAAACGTCGTTCAAAATAATTATGCACTTTACATTTGAATCAAGCTATCAAAATAAACGTAAAAATAAATTCATTTTTGTCTCGTGTGCGTTAGGATGAACTGACGATAGCATCCCTAATAAGTCCAACCTACATTTATCTTTTTATCAATCCCATAATATATACCTAGACCAATTTATTTTGTAATGCAGCTTTTAATTTTTACATTACAATTTTTACTTTACTCATGAACCACAATTTGATTTTCGACAAAAACCACAAAAATCCCTTATGTCATAGTTCCAGTCCACTCGCAAGGGATATCATTTTTCAGTTAATTTAGCCGAGCTTAACTCCAAGACTTTCCGTAATACAAGATGCCCACCTAAGTCAAATTGTCGTGTTTATCCAAGAGAGAGGACGAGGTAACCCTCTCGCAAGAATAAGAAAAAAGTAATTGTAATCGAGAGCGGGGCATACTGTCAATGCGTCAAGTTTATACACACACATCCATCGCTTTGGACTGTCGCTCGGAGGCCCACTTTCCTCGGAAAGCCCGTGTCTTTTCACATACACACACAAGCTCTCCTCCGCGCACGTTACACACGCCGTCATCGTCCGCTTTAAAAGCGTCATCCCTTTGTGCGTTTCTGTATAAAAGTGCGCTCGAGCGATGACGATGACTGAAAACTCTGCGGAAAAAGGCCACACACATACAACCATATACACGCAGATACCTGGTAAGGTTTATTTCCTCGCGGCGCGCTCGCGTCAATCGACGCCTGTATATCTCGCGCACATTCGACACGAGGAGGAATGATTAGCGATGACGCAAAGCCCCCCCGAGAGAGCCCCTTCCTCGCATATCTGCATGAAAATTTGATGACACTCGACTCTGCTCTGTGGTCGTTGTAAACGCTAATAGGCATGTGTGGCCGCAGCAGCGAAGAAAGTTTTTTGCCGCGGCGAAATTATAGGCGCCGCTATAGCTCTCGAAGCGTATAATGGTCGATTAAAATCACCGCTTTTTTTTTTCTTTCCTTGCAAATTTTTATCTTGTCCTTATATCTATACAAAAAAATGAGTGTCTCACGTATAAGTATTGAGATAAGTGTATATGTTGAAATCTAATATACAAAACGTTAATTTGTTTCGTTCGTTATGTATGCATTTCGAAAAGACGATTATCATACGCAAGCTTTCGGACATGGTGCACGAGAAAGCGCGTCGGACAATGAAGCTGACTATTTTTAAAAGGAGAAACAAAAACAATCCTACTTGGAAAAAAGCGACGGGGAAGGTACTGATTTAAGTAATTAAACCGAAACGTACCTACGCATGATTTTCTTATTATCTACACTGATATATAGAGAGTACGAGATGCTACTTTTTTATAAGCATTTAAATTGTCATAATTTAGATTTCTAGGTTTTTTCAATCATATAATATTTTCTTGACAGTTAAAATTTATTCAAGAGGCTCGATGTAAAATTTCACGGGCGGAAATTGAAAGTCTCAAATGCAATTCTTGGGACTTGTGTCGTAACTTTATATCCCCGTATTATTTAAAATTCTTTAGTATGAGATTACAGGATATAAAATGTCAGTAAATAAATAATATCGAATGAAAAAAATATTCGATAATGAAATTAAACAAAAGTAGTTGGCCTTATTTATTAAGCTAAGCCTGTGAAAAATTTTGCGTTTTTCCCGATTTTCCAAAGACACAATTCAGACACGCTTATTTGAAGCAGCATATTTTACTGTCCTAAACTGAGGATTATTATTATTATTTTTAGTGAAGTAGTAGTTCTTATTGTTACAGCAGTTTTTCTTTGTTAAAAAAAAACCCACCCTAATAACACATTTGTAATCATTAATGTAAAAATTAATTTATTCAAATTAGTGCGTAACCACACGTAACGAACAACGTTACAATGCCAAATCACATTCTTAATTGCGTTGATACCTAATAATCGAAGTACTTGAAAAATCCTTATGCAAATCACGTCCAAAGTGGCAAATTTGAAATTTTCCCGTTTCAGCGCTTCCACCACCCACGCAAATTGGCGCATGCGCATTTCGGAAAAATAAAATGTAACTTGAAAGAAAACAAATTTTTGGTACGGTTTCAATGGGAACAAAAAGAAACAAAATTAATACATCGCGTCTCGCTTATTTTGCTAACTAAAATTTAAAGCGATCGATCATCCTCTTAAAGCGCTAAAAATAAGCTCTACGAATAGCCTATGCAAATTATTTTGCATATGCTTATTCATAATTTGTTTTCCAACGTCCAAAAGAAAAGGATCGATATTAATAAAATATTAAGCTCGTAAATTACTATACTACAACTTTACTTCCCCTCCTGCGGCCCTGGACAGACAGACACACACACATGCAGCGAGAGGGAGAGTCGGAGAGAGAGAGAGAGACACACGCACGCGCAACATTACGTCACACAGAGCTCGCGCGACTCGTACGCCCACACGCGCTCCTGATTCCTTCTCTCTTTCTTTTTATCATCCTATCTTTTCTCCTATACAAGCCCCGCCGGTGCTGCGCGAGAGTGTGTAGTACTCTGCCATGTAAATATACAGATAGACGGCCGATCAAATTCAGTCTGTCGCTGGCGTCTGTCCCGCGGCGTCGTTATCAATCGTGAAAAAAAATGTTGGAACGGCTACCCCGTGACCTGTGCATCAAGGCCTACACTTACCTTTACATTTTCATCTACGCCAACATCTACTTGTATCTGCTGCTCAGCGTCGCCGAGAAGGTCTTCACCGAGCTCAGCGAGCGGATCTACAGCGCCGTGTACAACCTCATCTGCAGCTTCAACCTGACGAACCTTTACGAGAATCGAGCGGCCAGCGAATAATGTGTCCCAAAAGCTTTCGCACGACAAGAGAGAGCCTCCCTTAATTTCCAGGAAGCCTCGCCGCCGCACCGCCACTCTCGTCTCGCCGCACTGTGGTGACGTAATGGACGGATGAAAACAAACAAGCCTCCTTGCGTCTTTTGTTGTGTGTTTTCGTAGCTTATAGATTGTTGTGTCAGGACGACGCCAGTTGTGCAGGATCTCGTTTCGAGGCGAATTTTTTCGTTCCTTTTTGCTTCAGGTAATTAATTGTGAAAAAAATGAGATATTTAACGTTGTTAGGTTAGCTGGAGGAGTTTAATTGCAATAGGTTGGAAATGACAGCGACATGTTCGCTTTTTTTTTTTGTTGGTTTTAGTCGGAGAAGAACGAAATTGTTTTGGAGGAGCGGAAAGCGTGTCAGTAAAGATGGTGGAGGAAATTATAAATACAAACAAGTCAAAGGTAAGTGTGAAAAAATTGCAAAGGCAATTTATAGATGTGTGGAATTCTTTAAAGTAAACACTTATGAAAACGATTGTATTTTGTTACATTAGAATAGAACTGCAAGGCCACGTCCAGTCTACTTGTGGAATGTTCTGGATGTGCAGAAGTGGCTTCGAAGACATTGCAGCGACTATTATCAATCGTACCATGAAAAGTTTTTATATGTAAGTAATTTTTTATAGGTTTTAGTAATTTAAAAATAAAGTTGACTCATGTTTTGAGATGTTTCTTTTTCTTTTTAAGCATGACATCACCGGAAGAGCTCTTTTGAGATTGAATGAAAATATTCTGATGCGTCTAGGCATTGAAGACAAAGAACACAGGATGGATATTTGGAGAGAGATTATGAAACTTCATCTCAAGACGGATATTATAGAAATTAGGGATATTGAAAGACGTAACAGTATGAATGATGATTAATTATATTATTATGCATTCTTGCCTGTATAATAGCCATTTATTTTTATAACAATCAGGTAGATTATAAAATATTTAACAGATCATTCGATGTTAAAGAAAAAAGGAGGCTAAACAACAATTTAATACTTTAACGAATATATGTACAAACAAAGACTATACAATGGTGTTGACAATACTGTCATAAATAAAAAATATTTAACTACTTGAAAGTCACATTTGTTAAAACATGTTTTAAATAAAATTCATTTTTTTGAACATATGAAGTCATACTTTCATGAACTTTATAATTAGTTTATCATGAAGTTAGTAATTTATAAAAAAATTCATCATAAAGTAAGGACTAGACAGTAAAATAAAATATCTTGTAATACATTCTTAGAATGCTTCTTTTAAGTTTTGGAACTGCTGTATTGCCAAATCTATTGGCAAATCAAACTTACGTTTTGTTAACTTATCTAGAGTGTGGAAGGCATCTTGAAAGCCTGAAAAAAAAAAGTTTCAGTACAAAAAGTACCTTGCATTTTTATGCAATTATTTAAAACTTACCAGTCTTGATAACGTAACTCCAAGGCATGTAATAGTTTTCTAATAAATACTGGCACTGAAGTATGAGTTTTAACCATGTAACTAATTTATTTGCACTAAAACATTTAAATAAATTTATGTTTAAGTAGAATTACACGCTTTGTAATACATAAAAAAATGAGAAATCTTACTTTAAAGCAGCACATATAAAAGCCTTGAAATTAGAATCAAAGCTTCTCTTATAAGGAGAATGCATAGCAATGATATTTCCAATAGTGACTAGGAGATTCTGAAATCATTAAAAAAAATTATTGGACACTGCTGATATTACACAAAATCGCAGCTGATCAATTTTGATAATTCACCTGTTTTGAAGAGGTCATCTGGCCTCCATTCAGATCCAAATTGAAGCTCTGCGACAGCTTCTGCGCTGGACTCGAATTGTAACGATGCCCGTTTTTCACCTCGTAATACTTGAGTATAATTTCCCAGGCGTGCATAGAGCCGTTAGTACTGTGAGCTCTCGGGGCGAAGCAGCCAACGAACGGCACGACGCTCGTGACGTTCGCGTCGGTCGTGGAGCCGTGCTGCATGAGATCCCGAATGCAGATGGCCAGATGCTTGCGCACAGCCGAGGTGACTTTGACGTTGTACTGACTCGTCGCGGAGTCCGAGTCGGAGTTGTAGGCCAGCTCCTCGGCTCTGCCGTCCCGGCCGCCGGGGTATTCGCTCTCGGCAAGCGTCTCGAGCACGTGCTCCACGGCTATGTCCAGGCGCGTTCTCAGGTCGCGCCAGCCGTAGAGGGAGTCCTTTTTCCGCACCTGATGCGATCGCTGAGAGCCGCAGCCCATCTGCGACATTATGTACATGTGCAATAGCGCGACGACCTTTCTCATGGTGCTCAAGCTCGTGGCACTGTTGTCCTCCATCGACGAGGCTTGGAATGGCTTCCTCGCACCGTAAGTCTGGGCCTGGCCGTTCGTGTGCACCGGACAAGCACACGTGCAGGCCAGAGTTTCCGTGCTCACTTCGCCTTGGAGATAATTTATGAACCTTTCCAAATCGGTTATTTGCGTTTTCAATTGCGTTATCAATTGCTCCTTCATTTTCAAAGGACTGACGATCTAAGAACAATATGTTAATTATTTACTCGCTATACCTTCAATTTACAACAAATGCATTATTAACGACACATTTTATTTCTAGATTACCTGATTGATTGCAAAATCAACTTTCCACCTCAAGTCGTCGGGTGTCAGTTCCGAAAAGTCTTCGAGATTGAAATTCAACTTTTCCTTGAGATGATCTGAAAAGGTAGTCGAACATTCATGCGTGAGAAATAGATTCGACGCTGCTGGCACATTATCAAGGTGTATTTTGCAATTTGTCCGATTACTCACTGATTATTAAATTCTGCCGTTCCAATACGATACTTTGCGGCAAATCAGCATCGCCAGTCTCGTAAGCGTACTTCTCCAAGTCTTCGAGCTGCGACTTGAGTTGGCATATTAATTCCTTCTGCTTCTTCTTCTGCATTTCCATCTTCAAATCGCTGCCCTTGTCGTCTAAATCCGAGGTCTGTGGGGGGGAAAAAAAATTAATGAATATAATCTTGTACACACAAGTGCTGTCATGTAACAGAGATACATACGTCGCGTATGTGTGATGGGCTTGCCGGCGAGGAGTCTGTATTAAAAATGATATTTCGATGGATGTCCGGGATTCCCCTGAAAGCGAATTCCTCCAGCTCCTTCAGCAGATCTTCCTTTTTGTGGGTCGGCGCGTCGCATATTTGTTTCAATCTAAACTGTACCTGAAATCCAATGGCAAACAATTAAACTTCCCCATTGGTCCTGTAAGCTTAATTGTGCTTTTTTCGGTTCTTTTTGTTAATCTTACCTGTGCAAAATGTGTAGTCAGCGCTATAAGAGACGAATTGAGCATTTCTTGTTCCTCCTCCAAAATCCTGAGCTTTTCCATGTCGTTGCAGTGGCTGCAAATAAATGTATTTATCGATTCAGCGTGAAAGTGAGTGAGAGAAAACACGGCCTCTAAAGACAATACGTCATTCGTAAAAGCCGTCCATCTAAAATCTGCGCGAGCGACTTTTTCTTCTCGAGCGTTCAACGGTAAAGCAACAGAAAAAAAAAATAAATTCCAAGCCTTACAAAGCCCCCCCTCCCTGTATAGATAAACCGGCGCTATCGGAGCACGCACTGTCCCGCGGCCTACGTAAGTTATAGTCGTCGTAGCGCGATAAAAGAAAAAAAAAAGAAGCGGAAGCTCATTGACGTGCGCGCCTAAGGGAAAACCATGCAAGCGTAAAGCCATCAGTAAGACTCTCTCGCGCGTATATAATGTTCCCAGGGAAGTCGTGTCTCTCGATACCTGCTGAGATCGTGCCCGGGCCTGGTGCACTCGGCGCGCGCGTAGTCCTCGTCGCCGTTGGTCGCCCCGAGGGGCTCCCAGCGCGTGCCCGCCGCCGGGCCGGCATCCTCGTTGTCCTCGGAGGAGAGCTCGAGCTCGCTCATGGCTCTGGCAAGCTGCTGCTCCTCCTCGCTGAGCGTCACCGCCCCGGCCTCCTCCATCCCGGCCGCATATGGCCCGTATCCTCCTCGATGCCCTTATTTACCTCTTCTCCGCGCTCGCTCTCTATTCCCACGAAACTCTCTTCCTCTTCAACTTTTCTTTTCTCCCAATTTTTTTCGTCAATCCATTGGGGCACGAGCTTTCGCCCCGAGTCCTACTCCGCGCGGAACAGAGCTCGGTCTATATCTACACCCTCCGACTGACGTCCGCTTTCAAATCGCCTCCATGGACTGATTGACGCTCTAGCGGGAGGGAAAGAGAGAGAGAGAGCCACGCCGTCCGAGCCGCCTCCAGGCTTTCTCGCACTGCGCGAGTCTTCGCCCCGGACGATCGATCCGCCGCCGCGACACTAGCTCTCCCCTCCCCTTTCCTACCCTGCCCGCATGTAACGTGCACTGCTCTGTATCTAGACGGAAAATCGTTTGAAGGGGAAGGCTTTTCCTTCATCGAACATCTGTTCTACGTCTCTGTGGCCCTATGAGTGACGAGAAAACACTTTCGCGTCGTGGGCAAATGGGCTATCTTTTCGGCGGTTGAGCGAACCGTTTTTTTTTCTATTGTGAATTTCAAACGATGATATTATTTCGGAGCATATAGCGGATGACAGCGCACGTCGTCTGCTGTTCTGAAGCGCGCGGGGGCGTCACGTGGTTTATAACCGCGTGTCTTTTTAAAGATTCGCGTATTGTTTTTTGTTTCCTTATTTTATGTACTTTTTGCTGCTGACGCTATTTCTTTCTTTTTAGGCTGAACAAAATAAATGCACTAAAAACGCGGAAAATTAAGGATATTCTAGAGCTTTTCTTTATTTCAATGAAATTTCGAACAACATTTATATTTGGCTATAACATGTGTGCTTTTATTTTTATAAAAGTTTTTTAATATATTAACAATGGACATATCAACATGTCGATGAAAGCTCCTTCGTTACCATCTCTTATTCGCTGGTGATTCAGTAGGCGAAATAACAGCTTACAGCAGTCCAGCTACACTTGCGTTATACAGATACTATCAAGGTAGATTTCCTGGTTGCTAAGAGAATCAACAATATTAATGTACATTATTACCTGCTCAAATGAAATATCACGCAGAAATGCAGTTTGATACTTTGTAAAATATGCGACGCATTCATGAAAAAATAAAGCAAAATCATATGCGCATACCTGTAAAGTCGTCAAACAACATTTCGACATCTACTTAACGTAAATAATGGAAGTACAAAATTTAGAAAATTTCGAGGATAACGAGGTTATCTCGTGGTTCGAGGTCGTTCTACACGACGCTCTGGACAACATTTTTCGCTACTTGAACATTTACGACTTGTGCCAGGCGTCGAAAGTCTGCAGGTGAGCGATATCGTGAGCAACGAATTACTTATATTACCAGTTGATATAGACAACAAAATCAATATACCATATGTCCCGGCAATTGTTAAAAAAAATAATGGTCAGGTCGTGGCACCAGGCGGCCAGGATAGAGAAATCAAAGAGGGGAGCGCAGGTGCTGATATTGCAAGCGTTGGAGGATCTCGTGGCCACGGGCTTCTCCGACGTTCGCTGGGCGGACGACGAGGCCGAGAGAATCGACGACTTCAAGCTCAGCTTGAGAATACGACCGAGGCTCGGGCTGTTTTTCACCGATGGAAAATATCCGGCGCACGCCGATTGCGACAGCCTGACGTTTGAAAGTATATAGATGTTTTGTTTCGACCGAACAATAACAACAGAGTGTACAAACGTTCTGAAAAAACGAATGAAAGAATAATTAGTCTGCAGGGCTCACCAATGGACGCAGCCGGAGCTGAGCTACTGCGTGGCCGTGGAGTCGCTTGGGGTGAGGGTGAACGGCCTCCCCGTAACCGGGGCGAACAACCTGACGGCCGCAGCGCTGCTGCCGGTTAGACCGGGCGTCGATTACTCCCTGGCCGAGGTGAGTTCCCACCTGCTCCGCACGACCGCGGCCACGGACTCCCTGCTCGACGACGTGACGAGCAAGCTGTTCGGCCCGGCGGACGATCTGCCGGGCCACAAGCAAATTAGCTACTGCTTCATCCTGTTCGTCTACCACTACTGCGAGCCTACCATCAGCAGCCACCACAGCGACTTCCTCGCGAGGCTGCTCGACCGGCTGAGGGCGAGGTAATAAAAGCTCGAAGGATATCTGCTCTCTGATCACGGTCTATGTTACAATGTACTTTTTTTATATAGATACGAGCCCGGCAGCTACGCGCTCTGGGGTGGCATGATCAGCGACGTGTTCGCCATAGCCCTGGACCGCGCAGCGGGCAATCCCCGGCTGTGCTCGACGTCGTTCTGCGCTCTCGGGATAAGCGGCAGGGCCGTTGGCTCGTGGTCCCTCGCACTTGCCGCCGAGCTAACGAGCAGCCAGCTCAGCAGCGAGCTCGACCGCTTCAAGGCTCGAGTCAGCCTCGGCTCGTCGAGCCTCGCCTTCCTCAGTCTGCCGGACTCGCGGCTCCACGACGACCGACCGCTCGAGCTCTTCAGGCAGGCCTTTCCCAGCGTTACGCTTCTCAGTATCGTCAATGCCAGGGATAATGCTGTCGTTTCCATCGATTCGACTTGTCATGGTAGATGTTTCGTTGTTGATGATGGGGACGAAGAGAGGCTGGATTTTTTTTATTGTTTGCTCTTGTTCTTTCAGAGAGCCAGCAACCGATGCTCCACGTCAATTCCTACGCGTACTTGATTATTACTTTCAAGTGACACGTCCCAGGGCTTTGATGGTGTTAATGTGGCTGTTAGAGGATATAGCGTCGAGAGAGAACGAGCCATTCATTATGTGAATACAGTTAATTATTTGAGAATGAATTTATGTTGGCTAATTCTTTTTCGATGTGCTTCCTTTTTTTCGTATTACGCGTGTAGATAAAGGAGAATTTATCTGTTATTAAGTATATCTTACTTACAGCGAGTTATATGTACAGTCGGGTTTAATAAAATGAAAATAAGCAGTTGTTTCAATTATTAAAAAAAAAAAAAAGAAAAACAATCTCAATGATTTATTTGTTGGTAATTTTTTTTAAATAGTTGCACGCAATATTTATAAGTCCATTTAGTATAGAACAATTGCATAATTATGACCGAAAATAATCGGTAAAATTGTAATTTTTTAAAAGTACCACCTCAATAAGCGGCGCACGCGCAATTTCGACCGAGCGAGAGAGATGGACATAAAGAAAGAGAGAGACAAACATATAAGTAGTGCGAGAGAGAGAGAAAGAGATAAATTAGTGCAAATGGCGGACGATCTCTTCCACGCTGAAGACTACGTTCGTTGAAAAAAACAGTTTTTCTTGCGGCTAAGGGAGAAAAGCATACAATAAAGCGTTGAGGAAATAAAAGCCGTCGCTTGTTTCTAAGGCGTCGGCCTAAAATGTCGACCGGCAAGATGGAGCAAATTCCGCGGACTCGTGAAGGTAAGGATCGTTGCGTGCCGACTCCCGTGTATCGTCTGCATTGCCACTCTCTAATCTCGCAACATTTGCTTACGTTTTGTTGTTAAAACTGAAAAATGTACGAGGTACTTTGAGATCGAGTAGCTATTGATTTCGTTCAATACAAGTTTCGAATGAGTTTATTTATAATTTCATTTGGTTTGCTTTCACTGTTTCGGCCTTCGGTCGAAAAAGCGCGTTGATGCTCATACTGTGGAATTGAGCATTTGGAGGTGTGTTTTAATGTTTTGGATCCGTTCGGTTTCAGATATCGAGGCGCAGATTCGCGATATCCAGGAGAAAAAGAAGAATGTGCAAAATAATGCACCGGTCGACGACCAAGTCGCTCTGGGCAAGACTGGCTTTTACGATCAAGACATCTACGATGGAACCAACAACAAGTTTGATGGTTATGTTACATCGATTGCTGCAAATGATGAGATCGAGGTAAGGGCCAATATGTCAGTGTAACAATATTAATTGATTATTCAATTACTTTATAATTAATTTGCCTTTTTTTACAGGATGAGGATTACGAAGTTAGTACTTTTAGTACCAACAAACGCAGCATTCATGCGCCTGCTGCTCTGCTCAATGATATAGCTTTGGTATAGTATACAAATATATATATGTACAAAATATTATACAATGTATATTTTTCTGAGTAAATTAATAACTGTTAACTCTTTTTATTTTTAGAGCGAAAAGGATTATGATCCATTTGCTGATAAGAGAAGACCAACTATTGCAGACAGAGAAGATGAATACAGGCAGAAAAGGCGTAGGATGATCATATCGCCAGAGCGTGTTGATCCATTTGCAGAAGGTTAGTTACATTTTTATTTAATCTGACTGTAAAAAACAATCCAGGTGAAGTTTTAATGTTTCTAAAAGTATAGATAGTATTTATACATGATTATATTTCCTAATTTTGGAAATGTTATGTTTATGTATTTTGATGTTTATGAAACTGCAAAAATTTTTAAGTTTAAGAAATATAATTTAGATGCCAAGGAACTTGAAAGCAATATTTAAATATTGGAATACTTTCTTTTAATATATAGTACTTTTTCTCTTAAATTATTTCCAGGATATGAATGACCTTTATCGCATAAATTATAAAAAAATCAATTTATATTAAATTTGAAAAGCCTGAAAAATGTTATAGCTGTATGAGTTTATACAGCCGCAAATCTATGAGATTATTGTAGAAGATGACAAATTATTTGATTTAGTACTTTTAAATATTGTCCCTTGGTTAAAGAGATGCACACCTTTTTTCATATTTTTTATATTTTCATAATCACACTATCAGAAACTTCATTGTTTTTAAAACAATGGACTCATTTCATATTACACAAAAAGTAGATCACTTAGGCAATGCAGTTAGTTGTCAGGGAAAAGGATGTATGTGTTCATAAAGCGTTGGTTTGAATGAAGTGTATGAGTACTTTTTCCAAACACGTACTAATTCCTGCGTTTTTTTCCAATCTTAGTGATGGCCGACACATATGGGATCTTCTGCTTATCTTGGATTCTAAGTCGAAGGTTAAACGACTGTTAGTTGTAAAAGCCCTCTTCTTAAACCTGTTTTCTATGACAAAGATAAAAACTTATTTAAAGCAGTAAATTGCATGTACTACTTTTTATCTTCTACTTCTAGAAAGTCATTGTCACATTTTCAATTTTGATGTAAAATTTTTAACTGCAAATAAGATAAAAAATACTATTTTTTTAAAAAAGTTAAAATTCCAATCGTAATTTCATTGAAAAATGTTACACAACAGTATAGCAAAAATTTTAATAAAATTGTATTATTTAATTATTTAATGTTTAAAACTTTTATCTTGTCATGCAGGTTTAAAAGATTGACCCTGAAATCAGTATGAATGGCATGAATATGAGTGCATATATTATTAATAACGAGATCAGAATTGATTTTTAGATGTCAAGTATTTTACAATCTGGATGACATGAGCAGGACACTGCTTCCTGTGGCACCATTACTCCACGTACGTATTTTGTATGCCAGCTACTGATACAACTGTTTACCTGCTTTAAAATGTTAAAGATAGGATTCTATGTTACAAATATAAAAACTTATCACATTTTGTAAGCGGGTAAGAAACTAGAGTTGATTCAGTAGCTTAATCTTGGAATATACTTGGATATTCTAAGGGCATAACGACTTAGAGTTTCACCTCAAAACGATTAGGAAATTTCAGTCAGATCAAACGAAACTTATTTTTTTCAAATTATTCGTTTAAGTTACTAACTGTTACGCTTTGCGTGACGTTTGTTTCATGATTTCAGGTGGAAAAACTCCTGATGTTGGTTCAAGGACCTACACGGAGATTATGAAAGAACAGCTTGTAAAGGGAGAAGAATCAGAGGTAATATAAAAATATATTTTATCTTATCATTAAAACAAATAGCTTAACATATTTTTATACAATAATTTTTTTGCAAACAGTTGCGTAAGAAAATAGCAGAAAAAGCCAAGGATGGTACATTGAAAACAAACGGAGAAGCTAAAGTCGCACCGAAAAAACGCGGTCGTTGGGATCAAACAGATGAGACTCCGACTCCTAAAAAGCCAGTTATCAATGCAGCAGCTACGCCAACGTCTTGGGACACTGCTGATGTAAGTTATTTATTTATTTTATATTATTTACGAAAATAATGTGGTTTCTCTTTCTATTTAAAAATTACTATGTTCTTGTAGGCTACTCCCGCTGCAATTCGTTGGGATGAAACTCCTGCTCATGCTAAAGGTAGCGAAACACCTGGAGCTACACCCGGTGTCAGTACTAGAATGTGGGAAGCGACACCAGGACATGCGACTCCGGGTGCCACTACTCCTGGTAGAGAAACGCCAGCTGAAAAAATAATTTCCAGTAGCCGCAGAAACAGATGGGATGAAACGCCCAAAACAGAAAGAGGTATTAACGAGTTTTTTTATTTTTTTATTTAAATTCCAAAACCATAGCTTATTTGAATTGTTTATAAATTTTTCCTCGATGCAGAAACACCCGGTCACGGCAGCGGCTGGGCTGAGACTCCTAAAACAGATAGGATTGCTGGAGAACTTATACAAGAAACTCCAACACCATCGGCTAGCAAGCGGCGGAGTCGATGGGATGAGACTCCATCGACACAAACTCCTGGTTCCATGACGCCGCAAACTCCAGCCACGCCGCTTACTACACCACATCAAACTGCGATTTTAACTCCGAGTGGCACCACACCAGTAGGTCAGAAAGCCATGGGAATGGCTACTCCAACACCAGGCCACTTGATGTCTATGACTCCAGAACAGCTGCAAGCTTACCGATGGGAAAGAGAAATTGACGAGAGAAATCGTCCTCTAACTGATGATGAATTGGATGCTATGTTCCCACCTGGTTATAAAGTATTACAACCACCAGCTGGTAAGATAAGAATTTCAATTTTTTTTTGTATTTGATACTGTAAGATATTTAACAATGACTTTAAAATCATGGTTTTGTTACAGGCTACGTACCTATAAGAACACCCGCAAGAAAACTTACTGCCACACCAACACCAATAGCTGGCACACCTCAAGGCTTTTTCATACAACAAGAAGATAAAAATTCAAAATTAATCGATAATCAACCGAAAGGAAACTTGCCATTTATGAAGCCAGAGGATGCTCAGTACTTTGACAAATTGTTAGTCGACGTCGATGAAGAATCTCTCAGTCCAGAAGAACAAAAAGAAAGGAAGATAATGAAGCTCTTGTTGAAAATTAAGAACGGTACTCCACCTATGCGCAAGGCCGCTCTTAGGCAGATAACTGATAAGGCCCGAGAATTTGGAGCGGGCCCGCTGTTCAATCAAATTTTACCTCTTCTCATGTCACCGACACTAGAAGATCAGGAGAGACATTTACTTGTGAAAGTTATCGATCGCATTTTGTACAAGTTGGATGATTTAGTTAGACCGTACGTGCATAAGGTACGTTTAAATACAATTTATAAGATATAATTGAAATTTATACCATAATATATTTATACCTTTAATAACTTATCAATCTCTATCATTACAGATTCTTGTAGTTATTGAACCTTTATTAATTGACGAAGACTACTACGCTCGTGTAGAAGGCAGAGAAATTATTTCGAATTTAGCGAAAGCGGCTGGTTTAGCCACTATGATTTCTACAATGAGACCTGATATAGATAATATTGACGAATACGTGCGTAATACTACTGCTCGAGCATTTGCCGTCGTAGCTTCAGCTTTGGGTATTCCTTCGCTCTTGCCTTTCTTAAAAGCTGTGTGTAGAAGTAAAAAATCATGGCAGGCGCGACATACGGGTATTAAAATTGTCCAACAAATTGCCATTCTGATGGGCTGTGCTATTTTGCCTCATTTGAAAAGTTTAGTAGAAATCATTGAACATGGTAAGTTGCATTTTTTTGTTTTATCAAATTAAAGATTGAAAATGTTGTTTATCTGTACTTTCAAATATAAGAAGTAACTTGAAATACATCTGTTTTTAGGCTTGGTGGATGAGCAGCAGAAAGTCCGAACTATTACAGCCTTGGCAATAGCAGCCTTGGCTGAAGCGGCCACTCCTTACGGTATCGAAAGCTTTGACTCTGTATTGAAACCTCTTTGGAAAGGTATTCGTACTCACAGAGGTAAAGGTTTAGCTGCTTTCTTAAAAGCCATTGGTTACTTGATTCCTCTTATGGACGCCGAATATGCCAATTATTATACTCGTGAAGTAATGTTGATTCTAATTCGTGAGTTCCAGTCTCCCGATGAAGAAATGAAAAAGATTGTACTGAAGGTAAGATTAGTGAATTCATTTGGCACCGTCAGTTTAAATGGTTATAGTTTGTGTAAATTTATACATATTTAATTTTTGTGTTTTAGGTAGTAAAACAGTGTTGTGGAACAGATGGTGTGGAAGCACAATACATTAAAGATGAAATTTTGCCCCACTTTTTCAAACACTTTTGGAACCACAGAATGGCTCTTGATCGTAGAAATTACAGACAGGTAAAATATAGACTGAATCAATTTTTAATACTATATTTACAATTTGTTTAATATTATTAAATTATGTATTTTTTTAGCTCGTGGACACAACGGTGGAAATTGCTAATAAAGTTGGAGCTTCAGAAATTATTAACAGAATTGTTGATGATCTAAAAGACGAAAATGAACAATACAGAAAAATGGTTATGGAAACCATTGAAAAAATTATGGGCAATTTGGGAGCAGCTGATGTTGACTCACGTCTGGAAGAACAGCTTATAGATGGTATCTTATACGCTTTCCAGGAACAAACGACGGAGGTACGTTTTTGAATAATAAAATTTATAATATAATTAATAGAGACTTAATTCATTTAAGAAATTTGGTTTTTTGCAGGATGTTGTTATGCTCAATGGTTTCGGTACAATAGTCAATACATTAGGTAAACGAGTAAAACCTTATTTGCCACAGATTTGTGGTACAATATTATGGAGGTTGAATAACAAATCTGCAAAAGTCAGACAGCAAGCTGCTGATTTAATTTCTAGAATCGCTGTAGTTATGAAAACTTGCCAAGAGGTAGGTTCTATTATGAAAACAAAAATTTTCTGCTAAGGGCAATAATAATTTTTTTTTTATCACATGTTTATTATTTTTAGGAAAAACTTATGGGACATTTGGGTGTTGTACTCTATGAATACTTAGGTGAAGAATATCCTGAAGTACTTGGTAGTATTTTAGGAGCATTGAAAGCCATTGTAAATGTTATTGGTATGACAAAAATGACACCTCCAATTAAGGATTTACTTCCTAGGTTAACGCCTATCTTGAAAAACAGACACGAAAAGGTAAAGAACAAATTGCAATTAGAAATCCGTAGAAATTTATAGTTGTTTTATATAAATTATTTATTTACTTCACAGGTACAAGAAAACTGTATCGACTTAGTCGGTAGGATAGCAGATAGAGGTCCGGAGTACGTATCAGCTCGTGAATGGATGAGAATTTGTTTCGAACTTCTGGAGTTACTCAAAGCTCACAAAAAAGCTATTAGACGAGCGACGGTAAATACCTTTGGTTATATAGCTAAAGCTATTGGGTAAGTTATTTATCATTGAATAAAACATAAAATTGTAATAAGTTTTTAAGAGTTGATGTTTTAATTGTTGTTTTTACTATTCCAGACCTCACGATGTATTAGCTACTTTATTAAACAATCTTAAAGTTCAAGAACGTCAAAATCGTGTTTGTACAACTGTGGCCATAGCTATCGTTGCAGAAACCTGTAGTCCTTTCACAGTATTACCAGCACTCATGAACGAATATCGAGTTCCAGAACTTAATGTACAAAATGGTGTCCTCAAATCATTGTCATTCCTATTCGAATACATAGGAGAAATGGGAAAGGATTACATTTATGCTGTTAGTCCATTGCTCGAAGACGCTTTAATGGACAGGTTCGTTATTTTTATCAAATATCTGCTAAATTATGTAAGAAAATATTGATCATTGATATTAATGTATTTCTATTCATTTTTTAGAGATCTCGTTCACAGACAAACAGCCTGTGCAGCAATTAAACATATGTCCTTGGGCGTTTATGGCTTCGGCTGCGAGGATGCGTTAATACATTTATTAAATTATGTTTGGCCAAACGTTTTCGAAACCTCACCGCATTTAGTTCAGGCGTTTATGGACGCTGTTGATGGGTTGCGAGTGTCGTTAGGCCCAATTAAAATTCTTCAATACACATTACAAGTACGTATCTACAAATGCACCCAGTTTTTATAAAAATAAAGATATTAAAAGCCTATAATGATCAATATTTTTTAAATGTTTTAGGGTTTGTTCCATCCTGCAAGGAAAGTACGCGATGTATATTGGAAAATTTATAATTCGCTTTATATTGGAGGTCAAGATGCTCTTGTTGCAGGATATCCTAGAATCATGAACGATCCAAAGAATCAGTATATTAGATACGAGCTGGATTATATTTTGTAATTAATTTTTTTATTTTCTATGGCATATTAAATTACAAGCTAGGATATATAATTTGTGAACTTTTAAAACAATGACTGTACAATAAAGAGATCATAACGTCTCAAATAATAAAAATAATTATTGATCGGTATCCTCTGTTAAAATTTAGTTTGACAACTTATTTGCATATGCATTAATTTGTTTTCTTTATAAATGACCATTTTATTTTTTTCAATTATGTGCAAAAAATACATCTGTAGATAAATATATTTTATAACGCATTATAAGCAACATTTTTGATTTAAATAAATCTCGTATTTACAGATCAACTTAATTAAAATCTTCTCTTTTTATCTTCCGCCAATGGAATTGTCTAGTTAAAATATTATTAGACTCTTTTTAAAAAATTATGAAAAAAAATCCTCGAAAATCCCTTCATCATGTGTTCAAGTTCCAAAATTAAATACACTGAGCTCATCTATACGACAACAGGAACAGAGCCTACTCCTGAAACGATATTGTATCCTATTTGATCCAAAATAAACACAATTCGCTAAGGAGTAGCCAGCGCTCCTAAAAGATGAGTAGGCGCTGTTGTCGTATATGAGCGTATGGCATACGCATTCCCTCTTAGTCGTTTATACTTTACATCGAAAGTATAAACAAATATCACGCCTAGATTAGATTATTTCAAACTTTATAACTTATCTGTCGGTCGTCGGCTACAGTAGGCTTTTGGATATTTTCCTTTGAAAGTTTCATAAAAAAAAATCGTATTTAAAATGGAGCTTGAAACTATACAAAGTTTACTGCAGAGTGCCGGCATCGAGGTGGATATAAAAACCCTTCAAAATCCCACGGAGGAGTTCATGATTAATTTGGTCACGGAATATTTAAAGCGATTCCATTTCGACGGGAATGAAATAGCGAAGGTAGGATAAAACAGCTGTTTACGTATATAAAAAAGTCTCTTATTATTTGTTAATGTACCATTGTAAATTAAGCCAACGCCGGAACAACTCAATTGTGTTTCTTGCGACGAATCCGTTATAAACGCGATCAGAGCGATCAATTTGCATGCTGCGCTGGCGACAGTTTGCGAAAAAATTTTCCTAAAAGATCTTACGCTTACCGACATCACAAGTCCAGGTATACAACGAGTGTAAATATATTAAATTTGTTTGCTTACGTTATTTCTATACTTTCCAATGTCTAACGTTTGATTCAAGGATACAAAAAAGCTTGCAAGAGAATCAAGGTTTTGTTTAATTTTTTCGTTTACGTGAGAAACAAAAAAGCGGAAAATGAACATGTGTTCGATGAGATGGAGAGTAGGCAAAAAGAAATGCAGGATATGATTAATGAAACCGACGAGTTGAAAATCAAATTGGGATCTGTCAGACGCGAACGGGAAGATAAACTCGAGTACAAGGAGGAGGTATGTCACATATAGAAATGTAATACAAACAATAGTCTAAGATGTGCATATTTTAAATGATCGCATTTATTTAGTTGGAAAAAGAAATAGAGAAACTAAAGCTCGAGCTGGAGAGTAACGAGAAACAAATAAGAAAAAATCAAATCGAAGTTAAAAAAGTCGCTGACGCGCATCAGAGTAAAGTTCAGAATTTGAATGATTTGAAGGCAAAAGCTCACGAGGTTGTTTACCCTTACGTTTTTTTTTTCTTACAGCAATAACAGTATTTGCAGATTTTTTTAATAAATTATGATATAATGTGTTTCAGCTGCATAAAATAAATAAAGATTTGCAAGGTAAAATCGTAAAGTCACCGGAAGAGTATCGGGCTCGCGTTAGCGAACTTAAACAAATAGTGGATGCAAAGAAAGAAGAAAGGCAGACCATCAATGACTGTATAAGTCAAAAAATGAATCAGATACGAAATAACGAATTGGCCGAGGAAAACGTGAAAAAATGCTTCGATAAAGTAATGAATTTAGGTGAAGTTATGCGTAAACTCAAGTGCGTAATTGTTGTATACAACGTCTGCTCTACGACTGACATAAATTTGTTGTAGTTTTCGTTCGAAACTTTCCTTTTTTTTTTCATTTTAGAGATACTCATTTGCAATTGCAATCGATTGAAAATCAAGTAAACGAGATAAAAGTTGAAATCTCAACGTTAGAACGTCAAGCGAATGCTTCGAAAGAGGATGCTACGAGTACTATTTCGATGGACTTCGACAAGAGCCAACAACTGTTGAAAGAACTGCAGAAATCGCTATCGGAAAAGCAAAAGTAGCGTTTACATAAACTTTTCAATTTAGAAAATACATTGCGAATTTTTGTAATTTTATAAATAATTTACATGTACGATATTTATTATTTTCACGTTACTGTTGCAGAGAATATAACAAACTCAAAGAGCAACTAGATAAACTGCAAAATGAACAGGCTAAACTGCGCGAGGTCGTAAAAGAACAAATTGAATTTATTGCGGTAACCGAGCAAGAGTGTACTCATATGCTAAAAAAATACAAGTCTTTCTTCGATGCTGAAATAGCTGAGGTAATTCATTATTTAATTATTGCGATAAATTTGTAATTTGTACTAATATAAATTTTACACGGTTTCAGGAAATAGATTTTCGTAACATCTTAGACGAAGCTATGTCATCTTAAAAAATTTGAATAAATGTGTCAAAAAGTTTGTTTCAAATTCTAGAAAACAAGTTTATTTTAATTTTTGTTTTACAAACGAAGTTTTTTCATGATAAAGAAAATATTAAACAAAAGAGTAGCGCTTCAAAATGTTCAATGTCATTTACGTCGTGCATGAAATATAAATTAATATTTGATATTTTGTACATTTTTTAATGTTAAACAGGTATTTTCTATTTTTTTTTTCGAAATAAAATTATAAAAATATTTGAAATTATTTAAATTATATGGAAAAATTAAAATCAAATTGACGATAATTTGATCATGGTGCAATAAAATGTTAAATTATCGATTTTTATGAAATTTATCTTACATCCCACTTGTGACGCTAGTGTAAATTATTATATGCCTATAAAAATACGCCTATTATAATTTTAAACCCGTGAACAATTGTTATAAATATTAGACACTTGAACCATAAGCCGCAGTGACAAATCTCAAGAGTTTGAAATAGCTTAAAATATCTGAAAAATGATTTTTTTTTATACGTGTATTATAGTCCTCTTTCAACTGATATTGTTCACCTATTCTGACGTAGACTTTGGTAATTACAATTTTATGAATTTTCGATAAAGTAAAAATAAGAAATATTTTTCCTGGAAAACTGATTTTCCTTGCTATTAAAATTTATTTAACATTGATTTTAAGTTCGAATGAAAATACTTAGATCGGCGCATAACAGTTACAAGCTAAGTATGCTCATTTCTCTCCTTCTTGAGTGATAGGAACCTATGCTTCTTTACTCGCTTGGGTAATGAGTGCTTAAATTTAGAACACGGATTATTGAATTATTTTTTACGCTATATATCAATAATTAGTTAAGAATTATATCTATTACATTTTTCAATCAACATTCGATGAAGAAAACATACGGATCCCAAGCCGGTTCTCGGTTGGCTAGTCGAGAATCGACGTGGCTCTTAGTGGCGCAAGCGTTGGATAGCATAAATTACTATGTATGAAATTCAAATAAACCTACAAAGCTTCTATATTAACCATTAGTACTCTCAAGTGGTCAATTCGTGTCACTTCTAACAGGGACAATGCAAGATACAAAATGTATGCGATTGTACAAAAGCGAGCGTGTTGTTATACAGTATCAAGCGAAAAGGTACTACGAGACGAAAGAGCGATATTATGATATGCCAATTATTAGGAATATAATTAAGCGATAGGGTTTTAAGTATGTTGTTACGGGTAAAGAACATAATTAATTAGGCGTAAAATTTGTAGAAAATGAAAATTTACTTTATTCCCGAGTACTAGATTTTCCGATTTTACCAAAAGTAATTAAGAGGCCATCCCTGACATATCTGAAATAAAGGATCGTATGTCACAAGGGGCAGAGCAGCTAGTTATTCCCTTGCATGATTCCTACCCTCGTGACGACGACGGGGCAGTGATGGCCGAGCGGTTAGCGTGGCTAGCCCTCGCATACATTGCTGCCCCAGGGATCGTGGCTTCGATTCCCGTCAGAATCACCGAAGATTTTTTTCTTCGGTTTTTCTGGCGGTAAAAGAATCCTCGAAGCACCTGATGATAAAGATAATGAATACAACACAAATTTCAAAAAATCTCAAATAGATAATGACAAATACAAAAAATACCATCAAATAACAATAATACCAAGGTTTTAATATGGCATACCGGAGTCCCAAATGGGACCCAATAGCCAATAAGTGTAAAGAAGGACGACCCCGCCCCTCGCGACGCTCGGGCAGTAAGCTTCATGCACGGGAATAACAACGTGCTTCTGCCCCTAGCAAACAGGTTAAAATTTTTTTTTCGCATTACATTTTCTTTCTTCCTTTCACCTCTCGTCTCGGTTTTCATAGCCGCTACTATCCCTTCGTGCGCAAAGCGAAACTATAATTTACATAATTAAAGGAGATCGTGGAAAATATAATAAACTAAATAAAAAGCAAGTCCAACGAGTTTTTCGGGAATTATA